>JACEIK010004942.1:18498-99669 GCA_018107945.1 Datura stramonium
GGCTAATTCACCTCTTGCTGAGGTTGAGGATAATTGTAGAAGAATGTAATTAATGATTATTTCAGTTTTTATCTTCTCTATAACGGTTGTTCTACCAATTTTTGTTTTTACTACGTTAATGTTTGGCCGATGTTAATGTATATTCTAGAACTCCAATTTCGATTTTGAAAGGGAGACTAATTGGATAGATGTGAATTGATGGAATATGTTCTTTCCTTGGTTGAGAAATTAAGGGAAGATTTACCTTCAGAATAGAAATATATATGTAATGTCATATTTGGTCATTTATGGAATGTGTTATGTATAGCAAGAACATGGGGTTTTGCATTACATAAATGTGTAATGTAAGTCTCGTGATTCTTTAATTGGTGAGGAGTCGAAAGATCGAATCCATGGGTTATTAATTCCTGACTAACAACCGAAGAGAAAATTGACTGATTTTAATTGATAAATTACATCCCTGCATGTTTGCCTTAACCTCAGCTTATTCATTGATATTGTTCATATTTTAACTTACAATATTCACTTAGGTTCACATTAACTAGTAATCTTGACTCAAAAGCATTATTTGTTTGGTTGTCTACCTGCATAATGAAATCGTTTACTAACAATTCGGAAAATTACTGTCATATTACAGTCCCTGTGGGATCGATACTTGGCTTGAAATAAAGCCACCTTACTACTTGTACGACCACGTGCACTTGCATGTAGTTGGGATCGAACACTCAATCCTATACAACTCGGCTCTATAGCACGATCTGAGAAGAAGAAAGGGTAACCATACTATTATGCCTCGTAGCCTCTTGCTTATAAAATGTACTGCACAACATATTTATAAATAGGACTCTGCTAGACACGGCTTGTAGATTCCCTAGGATACGAACTGCTCTGATACCAAGATTGTCACGCCCCACCTTGGGAGGCATGACTGGCACCTAGTGCCACACTGGAATCTGATTGACCTGGCTAGGCTTATGCACCTCTGCTGCAAACTTGCATCTCGACTCAAGAAAACAATGGGCTATATCTCGGCTGTAAACATAACCTCAGGCGGAAAAGGCCTTATAACCACCTGTAAAAGAAAATAGCTAACCAGCAACAAACCATGTCAAGGAATCTAATGTGGGCCGACAAGGCCGCCATGATATCTAGCTATAACTGGAATGAAAAGCAGGTGCTACATCAGGCCCCACACGGCCAACACATAAAAAGGGACATATATGGGCCCTATATGGCCAAAGACACCCCCACTAATTGACAACTGTAGTCTGCAAGCCTCTAAGAATATAGATAGTGGTCGGTACAGGGCCCCAACCTACCTAAAATGCTATACAACTGAAATACAAAAATCTTTACAACCTGACAACTCCAAATGAAAGCAGTTCGCTCAATAATGGATTCGGAACAGCTGCTACTGAAGACCCTGAACACTGTCTGCCTAAACCTTCAGGAAAGTAATGTAGCGCCCCATGATTGGGCCTCAGTACAATATGTATCGAATATGTAAGGCAGTCATAAAAGTTGAACGGAAACTGTTAAAAACTGAAAGTAAATAGAAAAGAAGGGAAGAAGACTTAACCTCTAATATAGATTATTCGTAATCTGCATCTAACAAAACACTACACGTACATGAGCTACAATTGCACAATCATATATTCATAACCTATAGCTAGCGGGAAAAAATGCAAATAAGAACCTAACCGGGCCCCCATAAGCCTGGAAGGTACAAACAACAAAGAAGAACCTACCTAGGCCCCCATAAGCCTGGAAGGTACAAACAACAAAGAAGAACCTACCTAGGCCCCCATAAGCCTCGGAAAGTGTAAAAAAGGTCCACTCCTACTACCTGAGTACTAAGGATGGTGTGTATACTATAACTCGGGGTGGCCCTCATGGCCTCAATCTAGTGATACTCATTACGGCCCTCGCGGCCTCAATCTGATGGAACTCGATACGGCCCTTGCGGTCTCAATAAATTGAACTCTGTATGGCCCTCGCGGCCTCAATAAATAGAACTTAGTAATGGAACTCTGTATGGCCCTCGTGGCCTCAATAAATGGAACTCTGTATGGCCCTCGCGGCCTCAATAATTGGAACTCAAAATGGCCCTCGCGGCCTCAATCTAGTATAACTCAATATGTCCTTCATGGTCTCAGTACGACCCTCATGGCCTCAGATCTGGTTTCTGTGGTCATCATATTATTCTTTCAAGTATAGCCCTATAGGTACAAAACCCCTCACAACCCAAACACTGTATATAGCGACCAAGCTAACTAGGGTTAACTCTAACGAGGGTTACTATGTCCTCGTTGTCGACTCAATTGTACTTGTAGCAGCCGATTATAATAGGCCTACACACTTGTCCTCTATGTTGAACAGCTCGGGGGGCTGCTACTAATCGGATATGTGCTCGAGCAGTCTGCCCTAACCTTCCATAGGTAGCATATTATAACTCTTGTCCTTGGGTAATACTGTAATACTATGGTTCTAGTCCCTGAAAAACTATCTAAGTCTGTTTAGATTTCGTATGCCTTCTCTGGGCTATCCCTAACCTCATAGGTGTATTTATCTGGACTTAGCCGTTCCCGGCAACCTGTACCTGAATACATGATAAGAGTAGGTTGGGGAGTTTGGCCCCGTATCTAGCTACTAACAAACTCCCCCCCCCTCTTAGGATATCTACTACTCTATTAGGCTGGTAAGACTGAGATGGTGCCCTGACTTGACTGTGCGATAAGCACCCCGTCGACTAAAACTAACTCTCACAGGCGATAGCCACTATGTGGCGGACTGACCCTCAACTCTCTAGGAAACTGTAGTGCCACTGACTCAGGGGTTAGGGCATACTAACATAATTCAATCCCTGGAGGCATCAAGGTACGCAAATGGTCTCTAGACGAGCTCTACTGACAATACAGGCACCGAACTGATAGTTTAATCGTCCAGCTGTGCCTATGTTGTTCAACTTACTAACTCAGACCCAACTGTTACCCACAAATATCTAAAGCCTAGTCATGGAAGAAAAAAATCATTTCTACTAACTCAGTGAATAGAAGGGCAGAGGAATTTCTATGATGCTCCTAGCGTGAGTTAGCCTTAACCTCTCCTTTCCCGATGAGGGATACTGCAATATACTCTTAATATGCTTTCTAACAGCTGACCACAACATATGTAATCATAATCTACTGATAGAAGCTAACCATGACATACATGGATCATATATATTCACAAAAGCTAATCACAACAAGTAGGATCGTTGTCTATGCTCAAAAACATAAGTCGTATCACTATACGACGAGAATAACTTGCCGAAAGAATAAGCCTTAACATACCTCAATTGCCGTTTCCCGAATATCTAACAGGTTCCAACTTGTATTCAACGGCTCTTCCTAGCTAAAACCGCAATACTGGGAGAAAGAGACTAATCAATATCAAATTTGGCTTAAAATGATAACTTTAATACTAATAGAAGCTATAATTCAATTACGTAAAACACAGCCGAAAACCTATAGTTGCTCGAGGGTTCAGAAGGGAGAATTTCTTACTTGATGCCTGTGATCGTTTATGAATCAAGTTGAAGCATTTTGACAACTTTTGATCGAAGGAGTTATGATTTTTCGGGTGAATTTTAAGAAAATAATTCCATAGTAATGCTCCTTGCAGGGTTAGAATTCAATATCTATAGTTAATTTGATATTGGACGGTGTTTGGTAGCATAATCGGGCAAAAATACGTTGAAAATGTCATGGGTTCTTTGTTCTTGTCGTGGGTTAATTTAAGAAATGACTTGAAAATTACAAACGGACATATATATAGGGCCATGGCTGGTGGCATAGGGGCGCCCCGCACCTCCCAAAGCGCCACAGGGCCTAGCACCCTGCGCCTCTCAAAGCGCCACAAGGCCTGGCGCCCCGCGCCTCTCAAAGCACCAGCAGGCCTAGCGCCCCATGTTGGCTAGTGCACTACTGGCTGGCACGTCGCGCTGGCCCTGTGCAAACAGGCCACGTCCGACCCCGCTTTCGAGGCTTTTGATACGCGCGTCAAGCTCTCTTCATTTGCCACATATCCATGCGTATGCCTACTACCCGATGTCATTTTTCGGGGTGTAACACCCCAATGGGAGATCGACTTTGGTATTCACCTATTTCCCAATTAGCAGCCTATATCTACTCCTCCTTATAGAATGGCTCCGGCTGAGTTAAAGGAGTTGAAGGAGCAGTTGAAGAATCTCTTAGACAAGGGTTTCATCAGACCTAGAAGATCCCCGTGGGGTGCGCCAATACTATTTGTCCGAAAGATTGATGGCTCCCTACGGATGTGCATTGACTATCGGCAGTTGAACAAGGTCACAGTCAAGAACAGGTATCCCCTCCCTAGAATTGATGAATTGTTTGACCATCTTCAGTGTGCCAAGTATTTTGCAAAGATAGATCTCAAATCCGAATATCATCAGTTCATTGTTAGAGAGAGTGACATCTCGAAAACAGCCTTTAGGACTCAATATGGTCACTATGAGTTTGTAGTTATGTCTTTTGGACTAATGAATTCTCCTGCAGATATTATGGATTTGATTGAAAGGGTGTTCAAACCTTATTTGGACATGTTCGTGATTGTGCTCATAGATGACATTCTCATATACTCTCGAAGCGGGGAGGAGCATGTCACTCATTTGAGGGTGGTGCTACAAACTCTTACGGATCGCCAATTGTATGCTAAATTTAGCAAGTGTGAGTTTTGGTTAAACTTAGTAGCATTTTTGGGTCATGTGGTGTCAAGTGAGGGTGTACAAGTGGACTCTCAAAAGATAGAAACTGTGAAGAATTGGCCTAGACCAGTTAGTCCTTCAGATATAAGGATTTTCTTGGGTTTAGCTGGTTACTACCAAAGATTTGTTGAATATTTTCATCCATTGTAGCACCTTTGACTAAGTTGACCCAGAAGATTGAAGTTTCAATGGTCGGAAGCCTGTGAGAAGAGCTTCCAAGAGTTGAAGACTCGACTCACCTCATCACCAGTGTTGACTCTACCTGAGGGTACCGAGAGGTTTATGGTTTATTGTGATGCCTCAAGGATCGGCCTTTATTGTGTCCTAATGAAGAATGGTAAGGTTATAGCCTATGCTTCCAGGCAGGTGAAAGTCCATGAGAAGAACTATCTGACTCATGACCTTGAGTTGGCAGCGGTAGTATTTGCCTTGAAGATTTGGAGACACTATTTGTATGGGGTCCATAAGATGTATTTACGGACCATAAATACCTACAGTACATATTTACCCAGAAGGATCTAAATCTACATCAAAGGAGGTGGTTGGAGCTCTTTAAGGATTACGATATGAGTGTCCTTTATCATCCGGGGAAGGCCAATTTGATGGCAGACGCTCTTAGCAGGCTTTTTATGGAGAGTGTGTCCCATCTAGATAAGGAAAGGAAAGAGTTAATGAAGGATGTGCATTAACTAGAAAGACTAGGAGTTCGTCTTGTTGACTTGACAAATGGTGGCGCCATTGTTCAGAATGGATCAGAATCTTCCTTGGTGACTGAAGTCAAGGCTAGGCAAGACGAGGATCCTATTTTGGTAAAATTGAAGGAAGCTGTTCAAAATCAAAAGGTGGAGGTTTTCTCCTTAGGGGGAGATGGCGTACTACAATATCGGGGTCGTTTGTGTGTTTTAGGCATTGATGAATTAAGAGAACAGATGTTGCATGAGGCTCATGGTTCCCGATACTCTATACATCTAGGTGCCACAAAGATATATTGTGACCTACTGGAAGTCTATTGGTGGAATGGCATGAAGAAGGACATAGCAGAGTTCGTGGCTAAGTGTCCAAACTTTCAACAAGTGAAGGTTGAGCATCAATGAATTGGAGGTGTGCTCCAAGACATTCATATCCCTACTTGAAAGTAGGAGGAAATAAATATGGACTTCATTACCGGATTTCCTAGTACTCATCGACAGTATGATTCTATTTGGGTTATTGTAGACAGGTTAACTAAAGCAACTTATTTTCTACCGGTTAAGACTACCAACTCAGCGGAGGACTATGCTAAATTGTATATTTTGTGCATGAAGTTCCCTTGTCCATCATATCAGATAAAGGTACTCAGTTTACCTTCCAATTTTGGAGATTGTTTCAGAAGGGACTTGGTACTCAAGTCAAGCCTAGTACAGCCTTTCACCTGCAAACAGATTGTTAGGCTTAATGAACCATTCAAACTCTTGAGGATATGTTGAGAGTGTGTCTGATTGACTTTAAAGGTAGTTGAAATGATCATTTACCTCTCATGAGTTTGCATATAACTACAGTTACCATTCCAGCATTCAGATGGCTACGTTTGAGGCTCTGTATGGGCGGAGATTTAGATCGCCTATTGGTTGGTTCAAAGTCGGTGAAGCTACATTGATAGGACTAGATTCAGTTCATGAGGCTATAGAGAAAGTTTAGCTTATAAGGGAAAGGTTGAGAACAACTCAGAGAGCCAAAAGTCCTATGCGGATGTAAGGAGAGAACTTGAGTTCGAAGATGATGATTGCGTGTTTTTGAAGGTGTCTCCCATGAAGGGAATGATGAGGTTCGAAAAGAAGGGAAACATAGTCCCCGTTATGTTGGCCCGTACCGGATTGTGAGACGTGTTTGGAAGGTGGCTTATGAGTTGGAATTACCCTCTGAATTGGCTTCAGTACATCTAGTTATCCATGCGTCGCTTCTAAAGAAGTGCATGGGTGATCCAGCCCTGGTTGTTCCGGTGGAGAACATAGGTGTAAAGGATAGCCTTAGCTATGAAGAGGTTCTAGGTGATATAATTGATCGTCAAGTTCAAAAGTTAAGAAACAAAGACGTGGCTTCAGTAAAGGTTTTGTGGAGGAATCAGCATGTTGAGGGAGTTATGTGGGAAGCCGGAGCAGATATGATGGCTAAATACCTACATCTATTCCCTTACGGTTCAATTCCAGCTTGAGGTATTAGTTCCCTACCCAGTACTATATTCAATTTCATATTCAGTCCATGTGTTCCAGTTTCTTTCATGTTAGAACAGGTATGTGTGATTCATGAATTTAGTTTAGTCATGTAATTCAGTCCGGAGTCAGTCACTCCGTCAGTTTTCAACTTTAGATGTTAAATATTTGGGATGAAAATCTATTTTTCCATAGCTTTCAGTATGTTCTTTCACATTCAAGGACAAATTTTACCAAGGGAAGATATTGTAATACCTCAAAAGTCCCTAAGATCAGACCTGAGGATTCAAGCAGAGAAATTAGGAAAATTCTGCACTAGGTCGCAGGATGAGTCATCCAGTGAATAGTGAGAAGACTTCACAAATCGTGAAGTGACTCATGAAGTGAAGGGGGAGTTGGTAACTACTGGTGGTTTGGGGGTGACCATGAAGGAAGTAACGAGTCGTGGTGTGGCCAACAACTCATTACATTAGCCTTGGTCAAGAGGGTCAAGGATTCAGGGTTCACTTTTCTAGAGATGGCACGAGAGACAGCCACGAGTCGTGAAGTGACTGCAAGACTCATGGAGATGGTCGTGGTCAGGAGCAGGATTTGACGTGTGAAATTTGGGGCAGGTTACTTCGTTACTAGGTCACCACGAGTCGTTAGGTACACCACGAGTCGTGGTGTCCCTCGTGGTGACTGGCACTGTGTATTTTCCTTGTGTTTTATTAAGGGTGTTTTCATAATTTCTAAGCTTCTAAGTCCTAAAATACATCATTTTAAGCTCAGTTATAAGCGTTTTAAGGATGCTTAACCTATTCTAAACCTCCCCATTCCATGCATGCAAGATCAATGAATCCATTGAAGATCAAACTAGAGAATTCTTTAGGTTCTTCCTCAATTCACTTGGATTCTCAAGAGAGATTGTGAAATCAAAGTACCCAGGTATGTAGGGTTATGAATGGGAGTATTCCTTCACTCCCATACCCAAATCCTCTGTCATTCCCCACCTTAGGAGGCATGACTGGCACCTAATGCCGCACTGGGATTTGGACTAACCTGACTAGGCTTGTGCACTCCTGGTGTATGCCTGCAACTCAATTCAAGAAAATGAAGAGCTATATCTCGGCTATAAATACAGTCTCTAACCGACAAGGACACCTGTAAAAGAAAATAGCTAACCAACCACAACACAATCACAGGGATTCTATGCAGGCCGACAATACCACCATGTTATCTAGTTATAACTAAATCAAAATAGGCAACTATAACTATGCCATAGCCGAAAAGGTTACTAACTAATAGCTAAACTAGGCCCCATACGGCGATCACACGAAATAAAACATACATAGGCCCCACATGGCCAACAACAATAGCTAACAATTGGAAATCTATAGCCTGTAAGCCTGTAAGAGTGGCATAATGGTCGAGATAGAGCCTCGCGTACCCATGAACTGTACAATAAAAGAACAAACCTTTTCGAACTCTCAACTCCAGAAGAAAGGAGCTGAATGCACTGCTAACTCCGGCTGATGACTAAGAAGGTATCGAATTGCTTCTATCCGCACCTACAGGCAAGTAATGCAGCGACCCAAGGATGGGTGTCAGTATAATATGTACCAAATATGTAAGGCAACAAAATAATAATTGAATGAAAGTTGAATAAGCTGAAGTACTCAAGAAGGAGGATAAGAATTTAACTTGAGTAATCTCACCATCCGGCATATCTAACTAACAAGTACATATATACAAACAAGAACCTAATCGGACCACTATAAGCCTTAAAGGTACAAGCAACACAGAATAACCTACCTGGGCCCCTATATGCCCCGGCAAGTACAAACAATGCACTCTCCTGCTGTCTAGCTACTAAAGGTTCGTAAGTATACTGTAATTCAGGAATACTCATTCTCTGAAGCTGTATCCGAGCTTGATAGGCTCCTGTAGCTATGTCTGAGTCTGAGTCTTCTGGGCTCCTATAACTGTTTATGAGACACCTGGGCTCCTATAATTAGACCTCAATCCTTGGCTAGACTATGGGTCATCATGTGACCATTGTAACTAGATCCCGAGCCTTGGCTCGACTGTGGATCATAATGTAACTACTGAAACTGGACCCCGAGCCTTGGCTCGACTATGGGTCATAACGTAAGCTCTAATAACTAGATACGTACCTCATATCCTTAATCTAGTCCCTTCGGACATCATACTTCCCCTGCGAGCATAGACGTATGGGAAACACTATCCACCATCCCAAATATCATATACAAAATCAAGCTGGCTAGGGTTAATCCTAACGAGGGTTACTATATCATCGCTATCGCCTCAAATTAATTCGTAGCACTAGCAAAAATAGGTTTATTCTGGAGTACTATGGATACACAGGTCGTACTAACTTTTGATGCACATAACTTTCCAAAAGGATAGCCTTACATACCTCGAGTGTCGACTTTCATTTAACTATCAAGTTTCAACTTGTAACTGGTGGTTTTATCCCACTGCAGCCCTTATACTGAGAGAATAGGGCTCATTTCAATACTAAATTCGGCAAGTAATGATAACTTCCGATAATAATATCAAATATAATTCAACTTTGAATAACTCGGATAAAACCCAAAATTTCTCGAGAGTTCAGAAGGGATAAATTCTTAGCTAATGCATGTGGCCGTTTAGAACTCAATTTGGAGTGATTCTGATGACCTTTACTCGATAGGTTTTTGATACACCGGGCGAATTTCTGAGAAATAACTCCGTAGAAATGCTTCTCTTAGGATTAAGACTTGTTACCCGAAGTTAATTTATATTTTGACGGCGTTTGGTAGCATAATTGGATGAAAATATGCTGAAAGTTACGAACTCTCTCTATTATGGCTGAGGGACTCTT
Organism: Datura stramonium; assembly: GCA_018107945.1. Lineage (NCBI taxonomy): Eukaryota > Viridiplantae > Streptophyta > Magnoliopsida > Solanales > Solanaceae > Datura > Datura stramonium. Next base: position 28,319 of record JACEIK010004942.1, read on the forward strand.
TGCAAATGACATAAAATTAAACAAGGGGGTGTATATATAAGCATAGGTGGTGGACTGGGGGGCGCCTCGCGCCGGCCAATGCATCATAGGCGTGCTGCGCCGCACCTCCCAGGGCACTAGTATGCTTTGTGCACCGCGTTGGCATGCTAGAATGTCACGCTAGCCCTTGCAGCCTGGCCTGGCCTGCCCCTGCTTCCGAGGCTTTTCCCACACGCGTCAAAATCTCTTTACTTGTCACAACCCACGCATGTGCCTACCAACCGTTAACATTTTATGAGGTGTAACATCCTCCCCCACTTAAGAACATTCATCCTCGAATGTCATCTTTAGGCTTAAAGGAGATAACTCTTTTAACTAGTACTTAGAAAAAAAATTCGGCAGAGTCTCCTTTGTAATGTGGACTATCCGAAAACCTGAAATGCAGAAAAGTCCAACATAGGCGCCTTCTAGGACACCATAACCAACCACTCCACCATATAGAGATAATCAACTAAACAGTGCTAATAATATATTAACAGATAAATCTAATAACTAAATAACAATCTCACCTCCTCGCATATTCTGAGTCAATTTTGGAATAAGTGAGGATATGTAGATCTCATATAGTCCTCAACTTCCCAGGTCATCTCTTCTTTATTTCTGTTCCTCCACGGTAGTTTAACGGAGGCTACATTTGTAGTTCTCAGTCTACGAACTTGTCTATCTAGTATTGCAAATGGCACCTCATCATAAGCTAACTCTTCGGTAACTTGAATCTCCTTAATTGGCATAACCCGAGACGGGTCCCCTATACACTTTCATGTCATGGACACGTGAAAGATTGGGTGAATAGATTCTAACTCTGTAGGCAACTCTAACTCGTATGCCACTCGACCTATCCTTTGGATGATTGGATATATCCCAACGAATCTAGGGTTGAGCTTTCCCTTCTTGCCAAATCTCATCACGCCCTTCATCGGAAAGATTTTAAGAAATACCCAATCATCTACATTAAATTCCAAGTCTCTACGCTGCACATCAGAGTAGGACTTCTGATGACTCTAGGCTATCAATAACCGCTCTTTGATGAATTTTAATTTCTTTTATGGCTGGTGGATCATATCAGGTCTGACTATCTTTGCCTCTTCTACCTCAAACCATCCGATAGGGGACCTGTATTCCCACCCATATAATTCTTCATAAGGTTCCATCTTAATTTTCGAATGATAGTTGCTATTATATGCAAATTAAATAAGGGGTAAATGTTCATCCCAGCTTCCTCCAAAATCTAGCACACACGCCCGTAACATATCCTCGAGCGTCTAAATGGTGCGCTCTGCCTGATCGTCTGACTGGGGGTGGAAGACTGTACTCAAATTAACTTGTGTCCCCAAACCATTCTGAAATGATTGCCAAAATCTAGCTGTAAACTATTGTCACGCCCCACGTTGGGAGGCATGACTAGCACATGGTACCACACTAGTGACTAACTGACCTGGCTAGGCTTATGCACATCTGGTGCCAGCCTGTGACTCGATTCAAGAAAACAACGAGCTATATCTCGGCTTTAAATACAACTTCCAACCGACAAGGCCATATAGCCACCTATAAACAAAAACAGCTAACCAACAACAGGCAATAGAAGGGATCCTATGCGGGCTGACAAGGCCACCATGCTGTCTAGTTATAACAGAAATGAAGACGAGCTACTATACTCCACATGGCCAACATATGAAGCATAACTGATTAAGGCCCAACACAGCTAACATACAACTAACTAACTGACGACTATAGTATGCAAGCCTCTAAGAGTACAAATAGTGGTTGGGATAGGGCCCCGACCTACCCAAAATTCTATATAAATGAAATAAAGAAATCTCTACAACCTGGCAACTCCGAATGAAAGGAGTTGTCCAAACTGCGGACTCTGAACAGCTGCTACTGGAGATCCTGAACCCTGTCTGTCTAAACCTGCAGGCAAGTAATGCAGCGCCTAGGGGAGGGCGTCAGTACAATATGTACCAAAATATGTAAGGTAATAAATAAGCTGATAAAGACTGGAAGTGAATAGAAAGAAGGGCAGAAAGATTAACCTGTACGTCAGTTGATTTGTAATCTGGATCTAACAACCACAACATGTACGTAATCTAAGACTATATAATTACACATTTATAAAATATAACTAGCAGACAAGAATACAAACAAGAACCTCACCTGGCCACCATAAGCCGAAAGGTACAATGAACACAGAATAACTTGTTCAGGCCCCCATAAGCCCTGGCGAGCACATCTCAATCTATATACCCCTATCCAGATTTCTATGACTCCACTGGTAATGTAGCCAACCTACCGGTCCTCTGGGTCAACAATTGAGCTCGCTCGGCCCCTGAACTGTAGATGTGTTTGAGTCTAGTGGACTCCTGCTATCTGTACCCCAGGTACCAAACTCGATGGGGTGTGCCGATACGGCATAAGAGTAGTCCAGCCATGGAATGGACTGTATGAGGACCTCGTCCCTCACGGTCGGCATACCACTCCTCGGAGCGACATCATCTATCCCCTCATGAGCGCCGACACAGCTAGTAACCCTGGGTGGTCATGGATGGCTCCTAAGTGAGGGAAACCCCAACCAAGGTGTTGTATAAACATCTTAATCTAGCCACTCAAAAGGCTTAACTAGCCTTTTGGGCCTAACGCCACTGTTGCTCGCCCCCCTAGGATAATCTGTAAAGTTTCTAGCAGGCATGTCGTGCACCTCTATCTGATAAGAGGATCCTGATAGTGATCTGATCTCTAATAGTCTGGACTGAATAGGGTGAGATCTGAAGTGGTCCAACCCAACTCTCTATATGTCCTGCCCGGACATCTATAGCTCATAATAATTGCGGGGTCGCGAATGACTAACTACTCAGTCCCTCTACTTAGGACAACTGTAGGGATAGTACTGGCCTAACATGCTTTTGAGCGATCGGCCCCTAATCCTCCATAGGAAATTTACTGACATCCTTAGCCTGTGGGTAGTACTATACTAACATGGTACTTACTAGTGCATTGGGCCTCAGCTTTGTCCAATCGGATCTTATATTACTTTTCTGGGCGATTCTTAACCTTATAGACAACTTTATGTAGACCTAACCATTCCTAGCAACCTGTGGGTGATAGGAACCGGCTGGGGTGTTGGCCCAGCCTCTAACTACTGATAAGGTCCTCTTCCTTAGGGTACCCATGGGTCTATTTGACCTGGAGTACTAGGACGGTTTCCTGGGCGACTTATATGATAACTGTTAAGCCCACTAAGACTAACAATCACTGGTAATACTAATACGGTGACATGTTGTCACTCTGCTCACTAGACAACCTTAGGTTGCTGACTCTAAAACATGGCCTTCCTGTCTAAATTTCTAGCCCTAGGGTGTAGGGATACGCCAATGGCCTCTAGGCATTCTTTCCTGATAATATAGATGCCAAACTGGTAGTTAAACCGCCTAGCTGCACCCATGCTGCTCAACTTACCAGCTTAGGCTCGATAACTCTCGCGAGCTCCTAAGATCTAGGCCTGGCAACAAACATGGAATTCTAATAAAATCCATATACGTTTTCTAGCAGCTAACCAGAACTTATGTAACTGTAATCTACGTATAGCAGCTAATCACAATATGTGTAATCACAATCTAATGGTAGCGGCTATCTACAACTTATAAAATTATCATTTCTATTTTGGAACATAAGTCTTAACACTGTACGACGAGTATACTTGCCGAGGGTTAAGCCTTATATACCTCAATTGTTGTTTCTTGAATAATTGACGAGTTTCAACTTGTATTCGCCAGCTCTCTTCAGCTATAATCGTTATACTGGGAGAAAGATATGAATTTCAATACCAAATTCGGCGTAAAACGATAACTTTTAATACCAATATTGACTATACTTCAACCTAATGAAACACGACTGAATACATATTATTTCCCGAGAGTTTAGAAGGGAGAAATGCTTACTTGAAGCCTATGATTGTATAGAAATTAGTTTGGAGAAATTTCGACAACTTTTGCTCAGTGGGGTTACGATTCGCCAGGCAAATTTAATTAAAATAACTCCTTAGTAATGCTCCCTGCGGGCTTAAACTTTGATACCCTAAGTTAATTTGAACTTGTACGGTGTTTGGCAGCGTAACCAGATGAAAATTACTTGAATCCTTCATGTTTCCTCTTCTCTGGTCGTGAGCTTAAATTGGGAAATGATTTAAATTGTGAAGAGGCCTTTTTATATATTCTTGGGCGGTGGAAGGGGTGTTCCTCGCGCCTCCCATTGAGGCTGCCACCCTGGCGTGCCGTGCCTCCCATTGAGGCAGCAGGCCTAGTGCCCCGCGCATCTCATTGAGGCAGCAGGCCTAGCGCCCTGCACCTCTCAAAGCGCCATCAGGCCTGGCTCCCCGCGCCTCTCAAGACGAGTAAGAAGAACTTGACGCATGTGGAGAAAGCCTCTGAAGTGGGGTTTGACGGGACCAGTGCACACAGGGCCAGCGCAACGAGCCAGCCAGCAGGCCTGGCGCCCCGTGCTGTCCAGTGCACTGCTGGCTGGCGGGTCGCGCTAGCCCTGTGCGCACTAGTGCCATCCGACCCCACTTCCGAGGCTTTCTCTACACGCGTCAAGTTCTTCTTACTCGTGACCAATCCACATGTACGCTTACTAATCGTTAACATTTACGGGGTGTAACATCCTCCCCCCCTTAGGAACATTTGCCCTCGAATGTCTACTTCAATTCATAAGAGCTTAAATTTTTGGACTATTATTCTGGAAAAGTTTCGGCTGAGTCTCCCCTGTAATATGGACTATCTGATAATCCTGAAATATAGAAAAGTCCAATACAGATATCTCATATGACACCATAACAACTTTTTCATTACAGAATTGTAGTCACCTGAACAAAATACGTAACATACATAAAAAAAATAACAATTGAAGAAGCACTTTTACCTTAATTGCATAGTTTGGACTAATCCTAGAACAAATGAGGATATCTGGTTTTCATGTCGTCCTCGACTCCTAAAGTCATTTCTTCTCTATTCTTGTCTCTCCACAATAACTTAACAGAGGTGACATCCTTAGTTCTCAACTGGAACATCCCGTAACTTGAACGTCCTTAACTAGAACAACTCGGGATGGGTCATCTATGTCCTTTCGCAACATCGACATGTGAAAGATAAATGGGCAAGTCCTAGCTCTAGAGGCAATTTTAGCTGATATGTGATTTTGCCTGTCCTCTGAATGATATGACCTAGCCTATTAAACCTAGGCCTAAGCTTGTCCTTCTTACCTATTCTCATAATGCCCTTTTTCGGAAATGTTTCTAGAAATATCCAACTGTTTCTTCAACCCTTAGCATCCTGCATCGTACCTTAGGGTAAGACTCCTAACGGCCCTAGGCTATCGGTATCAATTTCTTGGTAAATTTAATTTTTCAATCTGTCTATTATAATATGCCCTGGTCAAACTACCTTTAATTTACTTTAGTGGGCTTCCGCTTCAAATCATAAGAGACCGCCCGGCGTCTGACTTGAGTGCTCTATTAGATTATTTACATGGAGATAAGAAGTCATACTCATTTTAGTGTGCGCTTTGATCTGTTCCAACGGTTTCCTAGAACCTGGCTAGGAGTTGTGCCTCTCTGTCAGGGTTTACTATACTCTGGGCTCCACATAACCAGACTACTTCTTAAATATTTAACTCATCAAACCCTTTTAGCTGCAATATAATTCCATCTGGCGAGACACAAATCGATCTCATTAGTCTTTCCACATTGGCTCAAATAAGGCGAAGCTACACCTGGTATGAGATAGCCTTGTGACTGTATTCATATTAATTACTTTCCACTCCCTTGCAGACACGACCATCTCCTATATTGGACTGCTCAGTTCCTGCTATTTCATCTTTTCTAGCCTATCATTGGAGCTCTACTGCTATGATTTAATGATATCTTCTGTCTTTCCATGCCATCAATAGGTCTTTCTTTTTGGCTCGTTGCGTATTCCTTAAATTCTAGGAGTAACGAACACGTGCACCTTAGCTATGGTCTGCTATTTGAAATTCTACTACCCTTGGAACGTAAAGTCGACCTCTGGGTCTTATGACTCCGCCCCTTATTGTCTTGAGGGCCAATAACTTCCTACTGGGCCTTGTTTCCAGGCTATTCTAAGTTAAAGTCTCTGTGTTGGTACTCCTTTACCTCCTTAACTGACAGGGGTATTGCAACATTCTAGGTTACACCCTCACTATCTCTTAACTATCATCCCGACGCTTAGTTCTCAATAGTCAGCGGTGATCCTATGCTCTATCAGCCTAGAGGTGATTCTGGTTTTTCCCATTAGATATTTACGCCTTTCCTCTTGTTCCCTTGGGCTGAACTCTGTGGTTCGTGCTGCCTACCTCATACTATCAAGGATGTTACCGGTCAGGTCTAGTGACTTGTATTCCTTCTGACTCACACTTGGGCCTATTTTGTTCATACGATCTCCCTGTCCTTCGATATCACAAACTAGGTTCGTAACTATTATCTTGCAGGTATTCCCTGCCATCATTAGCATGCTATGGCGGAATCAGCCTTTTTTCTGACTTGAGCTTTACTATTACTGGGGTTTATCGCTATTGGACTCCCTCATACACACTTGAGTGGTATTGACAACCTTATCCCCCTCCCTGGCATACTACTGTAAGGTTCTAGATAACTTGTAAATACTAAGGGTTTCAATCACTCTCTAATCCTCCTCGGGGACAACAATTCTAGCTCTCCTCTACTATTCGTTCTGAGCGCCATAACACTGATACTTACATTTTCTATTGTACTATAAGAACAAGCTAGGAGGTGGAAAATGACCCTATCTTACTGTGGTAAGACTGAGGTATGGAACCTTACAATATTCGAAGAGTTGGAGGTAGGAATCCTGTAATTTCCTCCTTCTTTCACACCTTTCAGGTAATTCACATTAACTACTGCCCCTGGCTAATTCTAAATATCTAGTAAGTAAACCATCTCATATGTACATATATACTATACTCCTAACCCCCTATCCTAAGGTTGTAGGGAGAACTGGGGATGACACTGGCATATCTACTTCATTATGAGGTTCCTGGTACTTCGGGAGGGTGATGGGGAAATGTAAAAGACGTCTACTTCCACCGTTAGGCTAACCGTCCCCTAATGTGATGCCTCACTGGTACCTCCTCCTACTGTTGTGGTTATCTTGCAACTGGCTGGTCTCTGTCTTATCTCGAACATTATTCTAGACATGCATAACAAGGAAATCTTAGGGACTCAACCCTATACAATTCTGCTCTATAGCACGATCTAAGAAGAAAGAGGGGTAACCATACTGTAATGCCTCGTAGCCTCCTTCTTATAAAATGTGGTGCACAACACATTTATAACCAAGACTCTACTAGACAAGGCTTGAAGATTCCCCAGGATATGAACTGCTCTAATACCAAGTTTTCCACACCCCACCTTAGGAGGCATGATTGGCACCTAGTGCCACACTGCCGACTAACTTACCTAGCTAGGCTTATGCACGTCTGGTGCCAACCTGCGAATCAATTCAACAAACCAACAAGCTATATCTCCACTGTAAATACAGCCTCTGGCCAACAAGGCCGTATAGCCACCTATAAACGAAAACAGCTAACCAACAATAGGCAACAGAAGGGATCCTATGCGGGCCGACGAGGCCACCATGCTGTCCAGTTATAACAGAAATTAAGATGAGCTACTATACTAGGCCCCACACGGCCAACACACGAAGCATAACTGATTAAGGCCCAACACGGCCAACAAACAACTAACTGACTGATGACTGTAGTCTGCGAGCCTCTAAGAGTACAAATAGTGGTCGAGATAGGGCCTCGGCCTACCAAAAATGCTATATAACTTAAATACAGAAATCTCATCAACCTGGCAACTCTGAATGAAAGGAGTTTTCCCTACTGCAAAATTTGAAAAGCTGCTACTGGAGATCCTGAACCTTGTCTGTCTAAACCTATAAGCAAGTAATGTAGCGCCCAGGAGAGGGCGTCACTACAATATGTACCGAATATGTAAGGCAATAGATAAGCTTATAAAGATTGGAAGTGAATAGAAAGAAGGGTAAAAAGATTAACCTGTACACCTGCTGATTTGTAATCTACATCTAACCAACACTACATGTACGTAAGTTAAGACTGTATAATTACACATTTATACACTATAACTAGCAGACAAGAATACAAATAAGAACCTCACCTGGCCCCCATAATTCGGAAGGTACAATCAACATAGAATAACTCGCTCGGGCCCCCATAAGCCCTGCCGAGCACATCTCAATCTATATACCCCTATCCAGGTTTCTATGACTCCACTGGTACTGTAGCCAACCTACCGGTGCACTAGGTCTATAACTATGCCCGCTCGAGCCCTAAACTGTAGCTGTGTCTGAGTCCGATGGACTTCTATTGTCTGTACCCTTGGTACCAAACTTGATGGGGTGTGCCGATACGGCATAAGAGTAGTCCAGCCATGGAATGTACTACATGAGGACCTCGTACCTCATATTCGTCCCTCATGAACGGCATACCGCTCCTCGGAGCGACATCATTTAGCCCCTCACGGGCATCGACACAGCTAGTAACCCTGGATGATCATGGATGGCTCCTAAGGGAGGGCAATCCCAACCAAGGTGTTGTAAAAACATCTTAATCTAGCCACTCAAAAGTCTTAACTAGCCTTTTGGGCCTAACGCCACTGCTGCTCGCCCCCCTAGGATAATTTGTAAAGCTGCTAGCAGGTATGCCGTGCACCTGTATCTGATAAGAGGATCCTGATAGTGATCATGATCTCTAATAGTCTGGACTGAATAGGGCGAGATCCGAAGTGTTCCAACACAACTCTCTATATGTCCTACCCGGACATCTATAGCTCATAATAACTACGGGGTCGCGAATGACTAACTACTCAGTCCCTCTACTTAGGAAAATTGTAGGGCTAGTACTGGCCTAATATGCTTTTGAGCGATTAGCCCCTAATCCTCCATAGGAAGTTTACTGACATCCTTATCCTGTGGGCAGTACTATACTAACATGGTACTTACTAGTGCCTTAGGCCTCAGCTTGATCCAATCGGATCTTATTTTACTTTTCTGGACGATTCTTAAACTTATAGACAATTTTATATAGACCTAACCATTCCTGAAAACCTATGGGTGATAGGAACCGGCTGAGGTGCTGGCCCGGCCTCTAACTACTGATAAGGTCCCCTTCCTTAGGGTACCCACGGGTCTATTTGACCTGGATGACTAGGCTGGCTTCCTGGGCGACCTATATGATAACTGCTAAGCCCACTAAGAGTGACAATCACTGGTAATAACTAATAGGGTGACAGGCTGTCACTCAGCTCACTAGACAACCTTAGGTTTCTAACTCTAAAAAATGGCCTTTATATCTATATTTCTGGTCCTGGGGTGTAGGGATACACCAATAACCTCTAGGCATGCTTTCCTGACAATACAGATGCCAAACTGGTAGTTAAACCGCCTAGCTGCCCCCATGCTGCTCAACTTACTAGATCAAGCTCGATAACTCTCGTGAGCACCTAAGATCAAGGCTTGGCAACAAACATAGAATTCAAATAAAATCGGTATACATTTTTTAGCAGCTAACCAAAACTTATGTAACTGTAATCTACGGATAGCAGCTAATCACAGCGTGTCTAATCTCTATATACCAGTAACAGCTAATTACAATATGTCTAATCACAATCTAATGGTAACAGCTATCTACAATATATTAAATCTTCATTTTTGTTTTAGAACATAAGCCGTAAAACTATACGACGAGTATACTTGCCGAGGGTTAAGCCTTACACACCTCAATTGTCATTTCCTGAATAACTGATGAGTCTCAACTTGTATCCGCCAGCTCTCTTAAGCTGTAACTGTTATACTGGGAGAAAGAGATGAATTTCTATACCAAATTCGACGTAAAACGATAACTTTTAATAGCAATATTAACTATACTTCAACTTAATGATCACGACCGAAAACATATTATTTCCCGAGAGTTTAGAAGGGAGAAATTTTTACTTGAAGCCTATGATTGTATAGATATTAGTTTGGAGCAATTCCGATAATTTTTTCTCGGTTGGATTACGATTCACCGGGCGAATTTCACGAAAATAACTCCTTAGAAATGCCCCCTGCAGGCTTAAACTTCGATACCCGGAGTTAATTTAATTTGGAAGGTGTTTGGCAGCGTAAACGGATGAAAATTACTTGAATCCTTCGTGTTTCCTCTTCTCTGGACGTGAGTTTAAATTGGGAAATGATTTAAATTGTGAAGAGGCCTTTATATATATTCTTGGGCGGTGGTAAGGGTGTGCCTTGCGCCTCTCATTGAGGCTGCCACCTTGGTGCGCCGCACCTCCCATTGAGGCAGCAGGCCTGGCGCCATGTACCTGTCATTGAGGAAGCAGGCCTGGCACCCTGCGCTGACCAGTGCACTGCTGGCTGGCGCGTCGCGCTGGCCCTGTGCACACTGGTCCTGTCTGACCCTGCTTTCGAGGCTTTTTTCACAAGCATCAAGTTCTTCTTACACATCACCAATCCACATGTACGCTTACTAATCGTTAACATTTACAGGGTGTAAAAACTGTGCCCCTCTGTCTGAAATGATAGATGCTGGGACACCATGCAACTGGACTATTTCTTTAATATATAACTCGGCATAATCTTTGGCTGAGAATGTAGTCTGGACTAGTAGAAAGTGAGCTGATTTCATCAACCTATTAACCATAACCCAAATAGAGTCGAATTTGCGTCTAGTGCGGGGCATTCCTGTTACAGAATCCATATTGACCGCCTCCAATTTCCATATAGGTATAGCCATCTCTTGAGTTAGTCTGCCAAGTTTCTGATGTTCAGCCTTTACCTGCTGATAATTAGGACACTGTGCTACAAATTCGGCTACACTCCTCTTCATTCCAGGACACCAGTATATCTCTTTTATGTCGTGGTACATCTTTTCCGATTAATGTACCTCTATCATAATCTGCTGGCAGAGCCCTGCTACACTTGGGACATAGAGGCGACCTCTATACCTCAAAACCCCATCTCTAGTTAGCTCAAAAGCTTATTATTCACCTTGCTGGAACTTATCTCTGAGCTATACTAAATGAAAATTCTCATATTGCCGCTCTTTTACCTCTACCACTAGGGATGGTACTGTTGTATTTTGGATTATAGCCCCATTATCTTCTGAATCCACCACCTGAGCTGCTAAACTGGCTAGCCGGTGCAATTCTTGGGCCATTTCCAACTATTCTGGTCCCAGATGTGCCAAACTACCCATAGATCTACGACTAAGGGCGTCAGCTATGATATTGGCCTTCCTTGGGTGATACAAGATGTTCACATCATAGTCTTTCAACAATTCTAACCAACGGCGTTGTCGTAAATTCAGCTCTTTCTGCATGAATGTATACTGGAGGCTTTTATGATGAGTAAAAATATCCACATGCACACCATACAAGTAATGCCTCCATAATTTTAAGTCATGAACCACCGAAGCTATCTCTAGATCATGGGTGGGATAGTTCTTTTTATGTTTCCTTAATTTCCTTGAAGCATACACAATCACCTTTCTGTGTTGCATCAGAACGCACCCTAACCCAACGCTCGAAGTGCCTCAATATACAGCGTAACCCTCTAAACCATCTGGCAAAGCTAAAACTTGTGTTGACGTCAATCTATTTTTCAATTCCTGAAAACTCTGCTAACAGACCTCGACCACTGCCGGTTAGAGCTGAGGGCCTGCGCCCTGCAGATCTTAACTGCAGATCCGCATACTAGGTTGCAGCATTTATTGGCTTGGAATACTAATCTGAACTGAAATGGACTAATACTAGACTGAACTGCCTAGTGGGAGAGTCTATAACTGACATGTAACCACGTGAGCTAGACGTGGAGTCTGATATATACACCCCACCGCTAGGACCCAATATACCTTTCCAAGGTATAAAGGCATGAACTAGGTGATCACAAAAGTACGGGGATAATCAAGTTAATAAATGTTGCAACCTACGCTGGCAATGTAGTTTTGGGAACCTGGGTGCACTGGGACCCCGGTGCACTCGGTGCTAAGTCCTACTCCCACTGGATAAACCTAAATCGAATACTAATCTGATAGCTCGAAATTGGGGCCTAAGGCTAGTAAGGGGTACATATCTGAAAGTACCCTGAGAGTCTTATCGGACCAAATTCTGAAACTGGGTTCTAGATTGGTCAGAGCTACTTATTTAGAAGAATCGTAACCATTTGAGAACAATATGAAATCTGAACTAGGGTCCTAAGGCTAGTCAGAGCTATATGTCTAATGTGTCATGACCGACTAGTGGACCAATGAGCTAAATCCTGAATCTAATTCTGATAACTAGGAGGTAATACTGACCCCTCAGGAAGTTCTATAGTTAAACTGATCAGCTAACATTTCTGACTGACACTGAGAAATATCATATTCTGACTAAGGCTAGACAATCATGTAGCTGACTGAGAATTTAGCATGTAAAGTACTAAGGGAATTCACTACACTGGTGAAATCAAGAGAATTCCAAGGTTTATTACTTCAACTTGAATTTCTAGTTTGTTCTACCCTCAAGAACTAGGGTTGAAGTCAATGCATAGGGATAAGCGTCACTATTACCATTAGATGATGGGAGAATACCCGTAATTAACATACATGATCATTCCACATGGATTAGACAAGGCATTATCAAAGATTTCTCAACATTCAAAAATCTGCAGGGCGAGAATTTACTTTTATAGGCATGACATCAATAAAGTCATGAACTGATGGAAATCATGTCTAAAATAATCCTAAATACCATGTTATGTGAATTCAAAGAAAATTAACATTCATTCCCTTCACTTTCGAAACTTAGGGCTAGATTTCACAAAGAGATTAGAGAAGGATTTTGGGGGAGACAAGGGAAGAGTTATTCCCTTGTTGAATTTCCACATACCTGATGAAGAAGCCGAAGAATCTCCCTGAGAATCGAGGAGAAAAGGTCTGCCCTAGTTCTTGCTCTGAAATTCTCTGAGAGAAACTTTCTACAATCTGCTTTTCTGAAGATTTGAGTGGGGAATGAGAAAAGAAACTGTTTATCCCCACTAATAAGTCTGAATTTATGTCTAAAACGGCGTAGTTTCAAGTTTAGGAAGGTAGGAAATTACTGAAAGACCCTAGAAAATTTGCAGGGAGAACTAACTGCTAGTCCCCACAGGGGACCCTACGACTCGTGCCCAATGACCACGACTCATGGTCATAGTCATTGGGTCCACTGCCCAAAATCCCATATTGGTCACCACAAGTGACACCACGACTCGTGGTGTACCCTACGACTCATGGTGACCCACTCATCAACTACACTGCCAACACCCATACTCTCCCATCTAATTTGAACCACGGGTCACCTAACGAATCGTGGCTTGGACCACGACTCGTGGTGACTAATCATGAAGTTCACTGTCCAAATTCTCCTGATCTTCACATTATCCTTGACCACAGGTTGTCTCACGACTCGTGGGGTGGACCATGATTCGTGGTCACCCCCGTGGTCACCCCAACCACCAAAATTTAAAAATAAGCCCCAAGTCTCACCACGAGTCACTTAAAAACTCGTGGTCACTCCCCATGGGTCATAGAACGACTCATTCTGTGACCTGAAGGAGATTTTCCAGTTTTCTTTGATATATGTCCCAGATTTATCCTTTGAGTTTTCAGGGTATTACATACGCCTACCAACTGTTAACATTTTTACGGGGTGTAACATCCTCTTCTAATTCATGGAATTCTACATTGATGAATCTATGGGGTTTTAACCCAATTTGTGAAATTCTCTTGGTAACTATCATGGGTAAAATCTATTCATATTTCTAATGTTGTTTCAAGATTCATGGGAATGTTTTATAATATTTTCAATTACAAAGTTATGATCTCAAAGTATGAAAAATACAATGCCCAATTATGAAAGTTCATGAAGAGTTAAGATTATGATCTATGTTTCAAGTATGATGAAATATTTATGATGAAAGTATGATCTCTAGTTACCCATATTTATATTCATGAATTTGGCTATCAAATCTATTTCAAAGCATGTAAAAGTTTTGGGCAAGCCCATATGATCAAGTATGTTTCATTATTTACTTCAATTTCATGTTATTAGCTTACCACATGATTTTGGAGTCCATACTCCCACTTTTCATCTTGTGGTATGGTTAGTCAGGAAGCTCCTCATGATATGTTTTCAGATTATGCATATATTATTATGATTCGGGTTCATCACAAGATGATGGTTAAACTTCATTGAAAAACAACGGAGAGCATATGCATGTTTTGAAAGTAGTGTCCTAGCACCGAGTAGGCTAAAGTTCAATCAACCCTATGTCTTAGAACTACGTGCCAAAGTAGGTATATTAAGATTATTTGGGACCTCCCTTTTGAGCTTTCCCTACCTACGAGGGCCTTAGAGGTGATATTAATATCATGGTAGCGCCACTTAGCTGCAGCAGAAGGCAGACCCGGCTGGCCCACTTGATTGTAATAGTCAGGACCACATAAGTTCTATAGTGGTACTGTCGGTTATATGACAAGTGTCCCATTGTTCCTCATGATTTTCAGTTATGCATGTTCATAAGTTATGATATTATGTTTCGGCGGGTTTGAGCAAATGTTCGGTTTTACTTATGTTTTGCTCAGTTTTAGCTTTGGGTCATTTGGTCAGTTATGATACTCAGTCATGTTTAAATCATGTTTTCAAATAATAGCATGCAAGCCTTTCTCTCGAGTCTTATCTTGAATATATTTTATGATATGCATGATTTTAATTTTACTTAGCGACTTTACTTACCTTGCATACTCAGTACATTCCAAGTACTGACCCTATACTTTATGTTGTATCATTTCGTGATATAGGCTGGGACGTTTGTGTTCATTCCCTCCGCTAGCCAAATTCTCAGAGTTTTAGCACACTCATTGGAATTGGTGAATCCTCATCCTTCAAGGACTTTTTTTATCAACTTGTATTTAGTATCTTCAGTTCTGAGTCTTTGGTGAGTTAGTTGGGTTCTTGTCTATCAACTTTCCAGGTTGTAGAGACATATCAAACATAGCATGTATTCGGCTTAATTAGTGCTATGTTGTCAGTTGTTCATATGTTATCAAATTTTCATACTTTTGCTATTTCAAATATAGGATTTCTGCATATATTATGTTGAGCTTTAGTTGTTTTGTTCCTGCCATAGGTTGACTTGGAGCCTCTCGGGGTTCTTTGTCCCATGTTCGTCCAGCCTATGTTCGGGTAAGTGACAGTTAAAGATCATAAGGATTTATCTTGGTTGTAATGTCGGCTAAGGTATGGGTAGAAATTTTTATTACTATCAATCCTAAGCACTTTTAAGACATTTTTTATCTTCTTTCAAGTCCACCACCTTTTCCTCGTTGTTTACCCCTCACTTGCTCACCCGTTTTCTTTTCTTTTCCTGCCCCTTTTTTCACAACAGTTTGCTAGCCTTTTCTTATAGAATTGCTAAGAATTTTCACTCTCAACACTCTTTCTTTCATTGTCCTAGCAGCAAGTAACCAACATATTTTATGGGCACCCCTTCTTCCTATTTTCTCTTCTTACTTTCCATACATATTTCTTTCTTTCCATTCCTTTCTCACTCATGCATTAGTGGACCTTCACTTTTAAGTCTCAATATTCCTAAGACTACTTTGGATCAACAGTGCGGAGGTCGCAGCAAAAGGAAATAGGCTACTTTTGTGACTAAGAAAAGAATAAGGCTTATAGCTCAAGGGGGTTAACTAGGAGAAAAAATTGGGGAAAGTAAGAAACAAGCATTCAAAACATGGCTTTTCAAAGAAAGCCTTAATCATCTCTCAACTCTTTACCAACTAACAGGGAAGTTCCTAGAAATGCTACGGTATGTAAAACACACAACAGTAAGCTCCCCTCACATGGCATCAAGACTCTGGTGATTTCCTATAATTACATATTCATACAATCACATTGAATGATATTTTTCATTATTAAGCCTAAGTGTCTTATGTCGAATTAAAGAACTTTGTATGTCTCCCATGGAATTCTCACTTATGCATTCAGGATGACCACTTCATTACCCCTAGATTTGTGTCTAAGTGGAATGTCAAGAGAACACAAGTGATTTATGTCGACTCAATCCTTAAAGCATGACTAATCTCCCTTAAGACGGTCGTCATCCATTTATCATAGGAAAGAGACACTACTTTATGACGATGCAAAAATGAAAAAAAAAATTAAAAAATTTGACTCTAAAAATAAACTAAACAAACTCAACTCGAATGAACATATTATCAACATCACAGGCATCATCTAGGTTATCAATCACCATCAATACTATCTATTACAAAACATAACCTAATAAATCATAGAGCTACTACCTGAGAGAATGACAATGTACTTTCATTTCTACAAATATAGAAAACAAAAGAGCAAACGAATCTTTCCTCCACCCCACACTTAAACCTTGCTTTGTCCTCGGTGCGCACCTGGAAATTATATCAAGTAGTTAGAAAATGAACTTCCCTGGAGACTATGTATCATCATCGGGTTTGTACTCTGATCATCTTCATCCTCATCATCATCCTCGCCACAAAATGCATGACTCTTGTATTGCCATCATCCTCATCATCATTATCCAAGTCATCAGCTCTATTGATAAGCACAATGGCCTCATCATCATCCAGTGACTCTTCAAGGCAGGCCCCACTTTTCACATCTACATAACACTCTCCGTGAGTAGGTATCTATCCTCTAGGGCCGCCATCTCATCATTGTTGGTAGGTTGGCCTCCAATCCTCAACTGCAAATCAAGCATGCCGAATATACGGCCTCTCCAACTATCATCTCAGGCTTGGAAATCATCTATAGTGAAGGGTAAGGAGCCATGGAAGTGATGGACTCCTTAACCTTTTTGATGTCTATCATCTTTTTTATGGGGTCCTTCTCGGTAGACGAAGGTCTGCCTCTTCTTTTTCTATGCCTTTGCATCTCAAAACTGAGTCAAGAGACTGTCTTAGTATTATTATTTCCACCTGCAATTATCCCTCGATCTTCTCATGTTGCCTCTAAGACTACACCAAAATTGAGTGGTAGCCCTTTTCTCGGCATGTATACCAACGACCCGCCTTAGTGGCGTACGTTATGTGTGTCCCGAGGGAAAAGCATGGCACAAACAATCACTTCACCTACACTTTCACCTCCTTATTCATGTTGGAGAACGGCAGTGTATAGTGAATTTCATTATGGTCCCTTTCCCAGTGGGAAAATGAATGCTCACCATAGAGAGTATGGCGAATGTCTCGATATAAAGGCTTCTCTAGAATGAAATACTCGGGCAGAGTCTACGGCTCTTGTGCCGAGAGGCATTAAACATTTTAGTTGTGTATCGAATCACCTGTCCCCCTATTCTGACCTCATTGCTCTCCCCAAAGTGTCTAAGCTCGTCTAAAATTCCCTGCGATGTGAGGTTGCACTCCCTACGGGTCAACAAAATATAGCCTAATCCCAACTCCACGGAACTTGTCCGGAAGGGTAGAGAACTCAAGTGTGAGGCAGCCTTCGTCAATCTAATTCTCAAGAGCTATTTGACCTCCTTTTGTTTGAACCATGTATTTGATTTCGGGCAAAATAGCATGCCCAGTGATACTTTATAACTTAGTGTTTGTCTTGTTGATCGACTTAATTATATGCATTCTCATGTAATTTTACGCAAATGTGAGTATACACTAACAAACATGATTAGTTCTTGTTTTTGTAGGTTTAAAATGAATTTGAGGAACTACTCCATGAGTTGGTGAAGTGGAGGCATGGAAGAGGAATTAAAGCGCGAACGTTGGCGGAGGATGCACGAGCAGCCCACTGTTGGCGTTGGCAGCGTGCCCACGGCAGGCAGGAGCTGTGCGACCAAGGCCATGACACGCCACCTAGTGCGCTTCCCAAGCAGCGTGACACGCTGCCAACACTTGAAAGGGGGCTGCCTGGCGGCAGAAGTTTTTTTGGGTTTCCGGTGTGCTTTCGCGTTACCTCGGTGTCACCGGGTAGTGCTCCGCGATACATTCTGTGACCTGAGCCATTCCACGAAAGGCATAATTTTTTAAAATTCTCATTTACCATAAATAGGTCCCTTAGCTCCTAAAAGAAGGAGTCACGACTTTATTCTGAAAAACCACCAAGGAGTGAAGGGAGAAGTGGAGAACTCACCTAGGGTTCATCAATTTCATCTTCTCCTCTACCAATTCTTGTAAGTATGTTATTACTTTAACAACGTTTTCTCGTAATTATACGAACATGAGTGGCTAGAACCCTTCCTCTAGGGTTGAAGCCACAAGATATGATTGTGATGTTGCGATTTTGTTTTGGTTTTGATTATTAGATTGTTGTTTTGTCTTGCAATCTTAATTATTGGTTTTTTTAATGATTGATCACCATGAAAACACACACGTAAAACTTAGACAAATACTTGAGAAAGCAAACCTAGGGAAGGACATAAGAATGTAGGAAGCAAGTTCTTGTCTTTTGATAAGATTTTGTGGTTAGGATAGAAATATACCTAATACCTTTCTTGGTTGATAAAATGGGAAGAGAGAAAAGACAGAAGCTTAGATTTATCACATCACCGCTCATAAAGTAGTTGTGAAGCTAAGGTTGGTTAAATGGTTGGAGGTACAAAGTACTATCAATGGCATAACCCATAAACCACATCCACGTAGTTAATTTCCCACGAACTAGAATTAGCATCCTCGCTCATAATGTAGTAATGAGGCTAGTTTATCGTGTTTAGAGGTTCGGAAGACCATGAACATGCAATTCAAATTATGTGAGGCGACAATTGATAATTCATACTTAAACCATTGCAAATTGTAGTATCGCGTGATTATCCGGCTTTAACTTTAGCTGCTCCTTGGGTTAATTGAATATTTAAGTTGGTAGCCCTAGACTTAATTAAATCTATAAAACTTCTATAATCAACACTTACAAGCATTTGATATCACACTTGAACTTGATAGTTAGCTGAATTGGTCAGTCCCTGTGGGTTCGACATCCGACTCTTAAAGGGCCACTATATTGCGACCCATACACTTGAGGCCACAATGAGTTTTAGGCGCGCGTTGTAAGGACTCGGCGGGTCGGTGAATTTATCTATTTTTGTGTGATTTTTAAATTTCCTTAAGTGTTGAAAAGAAATATTAGTTTATAGATTTATTGTAAAAAAAAATTTTAATTTGATACCCTTCTTAACATGATATCATGGAATATAAATGGGTTAAATGGTAGATACTCTTATTTTGATGAGTCTTGTCTGAATTGCAGAGGACCCCACTTATGGCAAGACTGTAATACTTGTAATATATGCGGTGGTCAAAGTGTCCATTGGAATGGTTGCTACAAATGCATACACTTGCAATATATCTTGGAGGTCAAGATAGCCATTGGGATAGGTACATTGAATCTGCTCTCCCCCTCCCTGACCCCCACTATGATCCTTCTGTTGTTTTTGCTGAATATAGGCATGATGAAAATGAGGACTTGGGACGCCAAGGCGAATAGAAGACATGCTAAAAACAGATCCTTGAAAAACGAGAAACGAAGGAAGCGATGGAAGCATTGAGAATTAGCGAAGAAAATGAAGGCCCTACCAGAAATGATGAGCGTCAAAATCATGGAGATGATGGTTGAGGATAAACTTATGGCCAAATTGCAGGTAATGATTTTAGGCGATACTCAAGAGGAACTACAAGAGAAGACAGGGTGAATTTTGGATGAAGCCCAACAATCGGAATCTCTTGAGAGGTCCGATTGATATTCGTACACATATAGCCAATCCATTTATGAAAGAAACAGAGATAGAGTTCCAACCATTTGACATTTATGGGGAGATAGATGTTGATTTGGAGAAGGTGTATACAAGTAGGGAAGTCAAGCACAAGCAGGTTTCGGGAGGTAAGGTGTATGGTACCCAATCGAAGCTTTTTTTTAGGCATTAAGTTTGGTTGACAACCTAGAAATAGAGTCTTCCAAACTTGTGGAGAAAGATATAGAGGGGTAACAAGCCCCATATATTCTGAAATTTGCTGCTTCTGAAAGAAAGAATGACTTCACTTACTTAAGGGCCAATAAATGCCAAAGGCGACATCTACTGATTGGTCCTTTCATTTTCACCACCACCTAGGGAGCATAAGAAAATTAGAGAATAAATTAGGGGTGAAATTCATATCCTCGAGGTGGAGGAAAAGTGGTGAAACATTACATCGTGTCGCGACGTAAGAATTAGGCGCTGCTTGGGAGGCAGGCAAAATTTCATGAGTACCATTTTAATTTCTTGCATTTGTATTGATTTTATTTAGTTTCTTCTTGTGTTGTTTTGGTGGTAAGTTAAGAACATATGGAGGAAGTTTGAGTACCCTTGGAGGAGGAAGCTAAGAAGCATGGACGATAAAAAGTGTGGGGTCAAACACACGCGTCAGATGTAAAGATAAACATGTTGTTAGCTAGGCCTAAAGGCCTCGGGAGTATTTCTCACCCTTTATAAATGTTAATTTGATGCTATGAGGACATAGCATGATTCAAGTGTGGGGTAAGGGAAATTTCAAAAATTTTGTGTAACTATTTTTGGTGAATGTAATGCTTGTGAGAAATATTTGAAAATTTTTTGTGTGTCAAGCATGACTTCATCACCCGTTGGTTTTTCTTTTCGGTTCTTTTCCGATGGGGGTCTTTGAACCGAAGAATAAAAATTTTCTTTGTCTATATATAATATTTTTAGACATAGATAGAGACTATTGTCGATGATGGATGGATGACGACCGTCTTGAGGAAAATTAGTTAATAGGTTTTGGTTTTTGAACCCATAGCTAATTAATGGCTTGATGTTCTTATTATGTGCTATACATGATTGTAAGATGCAAGTGTGGTTAGTGTTGAAGCATGTAAAAAGTGTATAACTTTGTTTGAGACACTAGGCTCTTGGTGACTCATTGTGATTGAAGATTAATTTTGAATTCTTGTGATTATTTTAGTTGAGAGTCTGCTAAATATGTCTTGAATTGAGCATGTGTTGTGAGTGTAAGTTTTTCGAATATTCCGTGTTATTGTGGAATGTCTAAAACTTGCCTGGTGTGTATATAAAATTAAATGAAGGATGTGAATTGTAGGAGATGATTTAGGCATTTCTTTGAATGAACCTAAATGTTATCCTCACTTTACCTACCTTGAATATTTAATCCTAGTTAGCCCCATTGATCCTTGAGCCTATTCTTTGATAGCTACAACATAATCTTAATCCACTTTCTAGCCTTGGTGCAGTCAAAACTCCGAATCACATAAAAAAATCCGGAAGAGTGAAGGAGTGAGAAACGGGAAAAAGGAGAAAAAGTAGAGATTGTAAAAGTTGAGAAAAGGACAAGGTGCACTTGTATGAAAATGGTTGATTATTAGTAGGGAGTAAGAAAATAAATGAATGAAAAATTTTGTAAAGTACTCCTTACTACTAAAAAGTGAAAGTGTGTAAAGAAATGGGAACAAGAAGAAAAAATTCAAAGGTGCAGAAAACAATGAGGTGAAGTAGAGAAGAGATGTCCTTAATGAAGGTTGAAGTTATTAAAAGCGATTTGGGAAGATAGCCACTATTGCGGAAAAATAGTACCTACCCGTCCCATAGCTTACATTACAACCCATTAAGTCCTACTTGATCTTACGTTCATACATCCTTAAATTGGTGGAGTAAAACACTAAGGGCAAGCTTATGGGTCACTACATGATGCATGCGAATTCTTTGAGAGAGCGAGCGTAATTTTATTCATATACCCATACTTGTTGTGATTTGAAAATTTGGGTGAAAATCATTAACTCTCTTGTTGTGAGGGCACATGTTTAATGAGAGATAAAATTCGTGTCGGATGTCTTGATACGGTTGATTTGCATGAGTTTGCTAAGATTGAGAATCGATTCTTGAGGTTAGGAAGTCTTAACATAGTTGTATTTCATTTCAATGATTAAATCATTGCATGCTCTATTTTAGCTTGCTATCTTAAACAGTCATTGTAGCCGTATCTTGAATTATCTTGCTAAAATTAGCTATGTGTGAGTCTTCACTTACATGAGATGTAAAAGGGTTGTTCGAGGACGAACAAGGCTTTAAGTGTGGGAGTAGGTGATCTCAGTCAAAATAGCATGCCCGAGTGATGCTTTATAACTTGAATTTTGTCTTGGTTATCGACCCAATTACTTGCATTCTCATGTAATTTACAGTAAAATGTGATATACACTAACAAACATGATTAGTTCTTGTTTTTGTAGGTTTTAAAATGAATTTGAGGGACTAATCCATGAGTTGGTGAAGTGGAGGCATGGAAGAAGTAATTAAAACGAGCGTTGGCAAGGAGGATGCGCTAAACAGCCCACCTGCGTTGGCAGCATGCCACGACAGGCAGGAGTTTTTGCGACCAAGGCCATGACACGCCACCTAGTGCTTCCAAGCGGCGTGACACGCGCAGCGCGGAAAAGGGGCGCGACGGTTTTGAGTTTCGGATTATTGCTTTAGCGTTACCTCGTGTCAGAATTGTGCTCCACGATACACTCTGCGACACAGAGCCATTCCACGAAAGGCATAATTTTTTAAAATTCTCATTTACCATAAATAGGTCCTTAGCTCCTAAAGAAAGTCACGACTTTATTACGAAAAACCACCAACGGAGAGAAGGGAGAAGTGGGAGAACTCACCTAGGGTTCATCAATTTCATCTTCTCCTCTACCAATTCTTGTAAGATGTTACTTTAACAAACGTTTTCTCGTAATTATACGAACGGCAGGTGGCTAGAACCCTTCCTCTAGGGTTGAAGCCACAAGATATATGATTGTGATGTTGCGATTTTGTTTTTTTTTGGTTTTAAGTTATTTGATTGTTGTTTGTCTTGCATTCTTAATTATTGGTTGTTTTATGATTGATCACCATGAAAACACACACGTAAAACTTAGACAAATACTTGAGAAAGCAAACCTAGGGAAGGACATAAGAATGTAGGAAGCAAGTTCTTGTCTTTTGATAAGATTTTGTGGTTAGGATAGAAATATACCTAATACCTTTCTTGGTTGATAAAATGGGAAGAGAGAAAGACACCGGCTTAGATTTGTCACTCCACCATAAAGTAGTTGTGAAGCTAAGTTTGATTAAATGGTTGGAGGTACAAAAGTACCTAATCAATGGCATAACCCCAAAAACCATATCCACGTAGTTAATTTCCCTGAACTAGAATTAGCATCTAGAATTAGCATCCTCGCTCATAATGTAGTAATGAGGCTAGTTTATCGTGTTTAGAGGTTCGGAAGACCATGAACATGCAATTCAAATTATGTGAGACGAAAATTGATAGATTCATACTTGAACCATTGCAAATTGTAGTATCGCATGATTATTCGGCTTTTACTCTAGTTGCTCCTTGAGTTAATTCAGAGTATTTCGTTGACCGCCCCTAGACTTAATTAACTCTATAGAAAACTTCTATAATCAACACTTGCGGCATTTGATATCACACTTGAACTTGATAGTTAGCTGAATTGGTCCAGTCCCTGTGGGTTTGACATCCTACTCTTAAAAAGGGCCACTATATTACTTGCACGACCCCTACACTTGCGGGCCACAACAATATTTCATGAATTCCACTGCTCTTTCTCCAAACCTCCTAGCAGGGGCTCCCTTAGCCGATGCACTCGGCCTTTTGTGCCTTTTCGGAGCCTCTTGAAACCTTACCAGCTACCACTATGGCTGCTCCACACACAGCTCAGGACCCTATAGATGACCCACTTGGGAATTTGGAAGAGGATGATGAGGCTGATGAAAATGAGGATGGTGGAGATGGTGAAAACGCTAGCGGCGAGATTGGGGCTGACGATGACGTAGAGGACTACTTATCTTTACTTGATAACATTGGGGACAATGTTGATTTTTCTTAGTTGGGTGTGGAATATTCCCTCTTTGAGAGTTGAAGATTGTTGCCCTTGGAGGGCTTGTTTTAATTATTTGGATGTTTTGGCCACTTCCAGTGTTGTTATTTAAATTTTTGTTTGATGAATGAAATGCCTTGTTTGGCTTGTTTTTATTTTGATAAAAATTGTTGACCCTTTCGGGGCTAAATTCTTATTTGATAATGTGAGTTTTTATTGACAGGTTAGTTTTACATGACAATTAATTCATGAGTCGTGCTTTACAATTGCCTTTGTAGACAATAGATAGTAAATAAACTCCAACGGATTTCTTTATACCACGGTTCTTTCCTAAATGAGAAATTTTTTTTATTTCTTTTTGGTGTTGAACCGGGTGACATTTCCCTATGATAGATTGAGAGGCGACTTTCTTAAGGAAAAATGTCAAGTTTAGCTTATTTTTTTGAGTCCTTGTTTCACTTATTTTGAGTGATACCACCAAAATTTTTGCAAAGTGGGTTTTTGAGATGAAAGGGGCACATGAATTTAAATATGAGCATTCTCTTGTCATGAATTATACATTCTTTGTTTGGCTTTTGATTCACAAAACTTGTATGAAAAACTCAAAATAGCTTGTCTAAAGTCATGCCTTTCAATTGATCATGAGAATAGTTGAACTCTTTGGATTATGATCCCTTGAGTGATGAGGTTTTTGCTTAAATTCTTGTGTATGCATAACATCTAGAACTTGTCCCCAATGTGATTCAAGGAGACATCCTAGAGGTAGCTACACTTGGAAGATGACCTTAGCCGCTTTTTGGATAGTCACTTCACCACAAAATGACCTCCTTGAATATCATCCCTTGCTAACCAATATTTGATCATTAAACCCTTTTCTTGGAAACCATATTACAAGCCTTATACGCTTTTGAATCTTTTACTTTGGCGCCCGTTCCTTCCTAATTTCTAGTGATGAAAGAAAATTAGGGGCTTAAAGCCCAAGATTTGGGAATGGGAAAAATAAAATGTGGTATAGGAAAAAGTCTAAGTTTGGGGGTGTGCCACAAAGAGAAAAAGATAAAGGAGCTTCAATGTGAGATAGCACCAATTGCTTGATGTAAAACACAAAATGGCTGGTTAAAAAAAATCTTTTCTCAAAAGAAGAAAGAAATAAATAGTGTTATCTCTTGCTTATATGAGGGTTAATGTTGAGTGTAAGAGTGTTAAAAGGGTAGCTCTTGTGGAAAAATAGGAATGGTAAAAAGGGATAGATAAAGTGTAGTAGACTCGCTATAGGGAAGCGGAATGTTTGAATTATTTCACAAAGGCATTAGGGAGGCTCTAGTCACTAGAATTAAATATTGTCCTACCCTTACCCTAGCCTTCATTATGACCCACAAGTCCTTAGTAATTTCAACTATAACAACTCTATATTAGTGGAGAGTTATATGAAGGGCAAGCCTATGATTCTATATATATATGCACTTGAATACCCTTGAGTGAGTGAGTGAGTGTCTTTGCATTATTTTATAATCCCTACATGTGAATTGCATGAATGTAAGTGGGACTCTCTCGTTTGGTTAGTGGCATCATTTCTTTGGATTAAATGCTAAATTCGTGCTTTCAATTTAGATGTATGAATACAACAAGTTGTGCAGTGAACTTCTAGAAAAATCTTGAATGTTGAATGTCAATGACTTGAGATGCCTGTTGATCTTGATTTGATTGAATATGCCCCTGTTTTGAATTGAAGGAATGAAAATGATATATTTTCCAAGCGTTTTTGGTTATACCGGTTGATGTTGTGAAACTATTTGAGTCCTTATAATTCTTGAGTCTATGTGTGATTTTTGGGGTTGTCTTATGTTTTAGTGGTCTTATGTGCATCTTTCATGATGTGATGCGTTTTATTTAATTCTAGATGTGGGTGAATATTTTTCTTGAGGATAAACAATGGTTCAAGTTTGGGGGTTTGATGAGTTAGTAAATTACCAACTCATTCGGTTTTTTAAGCATGAACTATTGCTTTGTTTCCACACAAATTAGGAAAGTTTTATATCTTTTCTCTTTGTTTGTATAGGTATTTAACTTAGGTAAAGAAAATGGAGGAATTAAACTAAAAGCATTCTGCTAGAGGCAAAAAGGACATATGTGTCGCATATACGCAGATGCCACGCAAATAGCAAAATAAAATGAGATAAGATGAACCTGCGAAACACAGTTGCTAACGTAGATGGCTCCAGGCAATGCTGTCTCAACTTGTGAGCCACAGATAGGCACCTGCGAAACGCAAGTACCACGCTAGTGACCCGAATGTTGACAAGGGCAAAATTATCTAGTTGTAGGCTAAAATGTACCTCAGAAGCTTCCAAGTGCAATTTCGGAAAGCTGTGCAAAGGGAATTTACAGATATTTACCCTAATTGCACACAATTCATCAAGTCATACATTGAAAATGTAGAGAGAAGTTTTAGAGATAGAGAGTAGAGTATAATTACTTCATCTTCTTCAATTCTGATTGGGCAAGAACCTCCATTGTTGAAGATTTTGATCTTAATTTTAGTACTTAATATGATGAAGTTACAGAAATTCCGAATGAGTATAATTTCTCTTCTCTTATTCAGGAGTAGCGAAATTACTAGCTGAGGGTGTGTACATGATGGGTATTTAAACTTGATTGGGTGTTGATGATTTATTTTTAAATTTGATTAATAAGCATGGATCTATTATTTCCTCTAAGTTTGAATAGAAAAATTGATGGTTGCGAATATTGATTTAGCTTTCTTATCTTGCTTTTACTTGCAAAAGAGAAGTGAGATTTGGGTGAGGAAATAATAGTAAGGATTTCGAGTATGGGTGTATGGGTTTGAGCTAGAGAAAGTGAATACCCATATCCAAATTCCATTCAAGGGTAGAGGCTAGAGATAGCTTAACACTTCCTTAAGCTTTGTGGTTGATTTATGATTATAGTTTTGGGGTTTGAAAAAAACCAAAGCAAATACATCCTTGTGGTTTAAAAACAAGTGGATGTAGCTTTATCCATTGCTATCCATGCTTTAATTGGGTTTAAGGAATTTCAATCAACCTTAATCTAGTTGATACTCTATCTCTTGCATATCTCTAGTTCTCTCTCATTGATTGCAACAAGTTATTTGCCCTTGCCTTAGTTTATAATTTTAAACTTGATTATTGCATTCCTTTTTCCCCAATATTTACATTATGTTGTTTAGACATGACGCTAGCTAGTTTTAGTTAATTTATAACTTTTGAATTATCCATTCTCAATCTTTGTGCGATTCGACCCCGACATCTATTGGGAAATTTATTTTTGACAATGACTGTTGCCACCTCCTTTAAAAGAGAGAGGTGCATTGAGTGTTATCAGTATGTATGCTAGGCCATGGATGGCCAGGATTATATCCTAATCTACACCCATATGGGCCTCTCTCGACACAACTCCCATCTTTAAGAGGGACTTGAGGCTACAAGCTAACTTCTAGTGGAACATCATGCGTAGCCGTAACTGCCAGACAAAGAGCGATAACAAGCTCATGCATGAACGTGCATTGGTCATAACAACTATTATGGATACGAAGAGGATAGATATCACATAAATTCTATCATTGGAGCTGAAGGAGCGCGCTTTGCAGGCAGCCACCTCTCTCCCATTCCCATGTTTGGTGACAGCTCTATGTCAGAGGGTAGGAGTTCCAACTTTGATGAGGAAGGATATTTATACAGTGGCCCGATCAGTTACTGAGATCACTAAGATTATAGACAAGTTATTAATCACAGCTCCCTAACACACGAGTACATCTGGGCAAGTTGGTGTTTCATCAAAGAGTGAGGGTGTCCATTCTGAGGACCCAAATAGAGTACTCAGCTCCCAGCTCCAGCAGCTTCAGAGGCAGAGCATTCGGCTCTCGCTCCCCAAGGAACCACTTTCTCTACTACAACACTAGCTACAACTCATGTTAGCTCCAGCAGACTAAATATCCCAACTAGGACAGGTCAGTTCTCTCGAAAGGCCTTTGAGACCATAGCTTCTCAACTAGACAAGGAAGAGAGGTAAAAGGCCCACCTAATCGAGGAGATGCCGGCCTTTGTTGTCAAGATTACTAAGAGGGCTTTGCAGCTATTAAGGAGTATATGCAAGCCACCATTGATATTTACCCGGATGAGGGCTTTTGAGGATTGAATGACTTAGCTGGTGTAAGGCTCTGCTCCGACAGATATTGTGAGCCTTAGAGTAGACTTTGAGGAAACTAGAGTAGCTGTGCTAGAGCTGCAGATCAGAGAACTTCAGGTTATGGATATTCTGATTCAGTTGCCAGATGTGGATAGCATCCAACCTGTTTCCAGCCTGATGGAGTTGATTTCTAATGCTGCACATCCTGGACCATCACCTTCTAGGATTGCATCATGTATAGTTGCATCCGTCCGAGCCACATTAACATGACCATCTGCTCAGTCCATCATCCCTAGGGTCTCGTTCCTCTCAGAGGTCCAAAAAAGATTCCTATAATAGAAGACGGGTTGGATACAGATGAGGAGAACCTCCAGGAGGAGAACGATCCTGACATGGACTCCATAGAGGCTGTAGAGTTACGAGCCATGAGGCTGGAGTCACTCACCTATTCACGGATTTGACCTCATATTAATAGTGAGGCGAGCACATCATCTATACCCAAACTCAGTGTTCCAATAGTCGTCCCTGCCTATGTACCACATGATCCAGAGTAGTGTGTTTTGAGCACCTCAAGGAGCCCCTCTCATTTTTGTTATTTTCTTTTGTGTGCATTGGAGACACTGCATAAATTTGATGTTGGGGGTGGGGGTTGCATTTTGGCTTGTGAAATTTGGCATTTTTCTTGTATTGAATATGCTTTATGTGACTCATGTTCATAATGAAAAAATTGATTTTTGATGAGTCTAATGGTGTGTTGTGTATGTCCATTTATTGCTTTTGTGGAGAGTTGTCACGACCCGAACGGAGGCCCAAATCATAGACACGGGATGAGGGACCCCGAGAGACCCCAAGTCAACCCATGGCATAAGCATTCAATTAGACCATTTGAAAATAGTAAGAAAACATAATCATAAACTCATCAGAAGTCGAACTTAATAAAACCACAGAATGAATATCTGAAACTGAATACACATCTAAGTCTATTAAGCCTCTAATCTGGATGAGCTGATGGGACAACACCCCCAACTATCTCAACCATTCTGAAACTGAAAATACATCTAAGATAACTAAAAAATCTAGTCCTCGAAAGATGAGGACTCACCAAACAAGCAGGTGCTAACTCTAATAACCGACTATACACGGGGCTGAACCTAAGAACCGAATCCTACATCATGAAACAATGCAGCATAGAAGATATGTGGTCAGTATGTGGAATGTACCGAGGATACAAGGTAAGTAAAACTGCTAAAGTAATATAAATCATTTAGAGTAAAGCATACATATCAAAGCTGTGAAGTATAAGAAGGAGACCACATGCATTCATTCTGAAATCGTACTCTTATCATAACATGATCATGCATGGCTTTAGAACATCAGGACTAACTTCAATGACTCAAAGTTGAAATATAACATTTATATCAAAAGTTGGACAATGAGTCAAACCTTACTTCTTGAACATGCATGCACAAGTAGTCATCATGAGGAATGATTATGCAAATATGAATGACATAGACAGTGGGAGACTCGTCACTTAACCAACATACCACGATAGAGCTTACGTGGTCCCGATTATTACACTCAAGTGGCAGAGCCGTCCAAAATCTTTCCAGGTATAAGGACGCTACCATGATATTGATATCAAGTTGGAGGGCCAATCAGCCGAGGATAGCTCACAAGGGAGGTTCCAACAATGTATAAATATCAACCTACATTGGCATGTAGTTCTGGGACATAGGGTGGTCGACCTTTAACCCGCTCGGTGCTAGAATCTTCT
Organism: Datura stramonium; assembly: GCA_018107945.1. NCBI lineage: Eukaryota > Viridiplantae > Streptophyta > Magnoliopsida > Solanales > Solanaceae > Datura > Datura stramonium. Next base: position 58,294 of record JACEIK010004942.1, read on the forward strand.
CCCAAAAACATGCAATGCTCTATATCGTATATAACGAAGCTCAATGTCGTCTATTGACGAAGCTCAACAATGGCATACATATCAATTATGAATTCACACACATAGAAGACTTTATTTCGAAACATACCACAAGCTCAATTATAAGTGGGAGCATCTACTCCAAATCATGTGGTAAGCTACATGTAGAATATTTACTCAACATACCACAAGCTAGAATTATAATAAAAGTTAAGGAAAATTCACTTCAAACCATGTGGCAAGCTTAGGCCGGGAAAATCATCACTTTAAATCAATATGTGGGCATCACCCAAGGCTTTATCATAATTGGATCTACGCAATTCATTTTGTAAACATCAACATAGTCATGGGTAGTTTTAGAAATAGTTTTTTCATCATCAAATTCATCATCATCACACATTTATCATAAATCTCTTCTTTCATGAACTTTTCACCCATGAGAGTTTCAGATTCAAATTTTTGGAAAACAATTTTTATAAGGAAAATAAGTTAGAATACACCCAAGTTTCGTAAATCATCAATATAAACTCAATCTAATCATACCCATGTATAAAAATTGAAGAATCATGCAATTGGGTAAAACTCCATACTTGATCATAGACAATTTAATCACATTTTGATAGGGATTGGGCATGGGTGTGGAAGAAAGCACCCACTCATGGCCTTACATACCTAGAGATGGTGAATTATAACTCCCCCTAATTGCCCAGCTGATATTCCAAATGGAAACCTTGAGATTTCACCTTGATCCTCCTCTTCAATTCTTCAAACTTGCATGCATGAGAAAAATGGCTTAGGATAGGTTTTCCCCTACTAAAAACCCACTAAAACGAGCTTAAAAAATGATGTAGTATAGGCCCTTAGAACTTAGGAATTACAGAAAAACCCTTACTAAATTCGCTGAGAACACCTATTAGGGGGTCCCGACGGACGACCTGACGACTCATCACCTAGGGCAACGACTCGTTGGGTTACTCTTCAAGTGCATTGGATAGCTGGTCTGTTGGGGCTCCTAACGGTTGACTTAACGACTCGTCCCCCGTGACCATGACTCGTGGTTATCTCCCGTCAAGCACACTACCTTAATTCCTAATAATAATCAACATACTTGCTCACGACTCACGTCACGAGTCGTTGGGACTAGCCATGACTCGTGGGGTCCCATCCATTAAGTACACTGGACAAATCCTCCTTTAAACATTCCATCTCCACCCCACAATTGACATGACGACTCGGGGTGGCTGACCAAGAGTCATTACTTCATTTGTGGGGACCTCAAATCCTTGACCACTCCAGGCCTTCCCACGAGCCACTTAACGACTCGTGGGGTCCCCTCACGAGTCATCCAATGACTCGTTCTGCAACTGCAGAACCATATTCCACTTTTTCCTCGATTCAACTTCCAGGTCCGATCTTTGAAATCTCGAGGTATAACAATATCTCCCCCTTGGGAACATTCGTCCTCGAATGTTAGAAATGAGTAGAAAATAGAAACATGCAATTATCATACTCCAATACTGATTATTTTAACCAAAATTTTCCTGAAATAACTACCTCCAAAAAGAACCACATAGCATATCTGAACTCAAACCTCACATACACATTCATACACATAAAATAAACTTGAACACCGGAACTAAATAGGAATTTAAATAGAGATAGGGAAAAACTGATACCTCAAGTCGGAACTGAGCCGGTAGAGAATAAATGTGGGTATTTAGCCATCATATCTGCTTCGACTTCCCATGTATCTCCCTCAACATGCTGACCTCTCCATAAAACCTTAACTGAAGAAACTTCTTTATTTCTTAACTTCCGAACCTGACGATCCAAGATATCAACGGGAATTTCTTCATAACTGAGGTTGTCTTTTACCCCAATGCTGTCCACCGGGACTACCAAGGCTGGATCACCCAAACACTTTTTCAAATGCGATATATGAAAGACGGGATGAACTGAAGATAACTCCGATGGCAAATCCAACTCATACACCACCTTACCAACTCTCCTCATAACCTAGTAGGGACCAACATAGCGGGGACTGTACCTTTCTTTCTAAACCGCATGACTCCCTTCATGGGAGATACCTTTAGAAATACCCAGTCATCCACCTTGATGTGCTATGAATTTACAGCACTATTGACGCTCAAAACTAAGAAAATAACATGGACTTAGGTGTATTTATGTGGATATGAGGCACTTTTCCTTTGATTTAATGATAAATGGGTGTTGGAACAATAAATTGCAAAAGGAAGCTAAAAGTGTGCAAAAAAAGGCAAAAAGTGCAGATCACAGTATGATCCGTAGGATGGACATACGAGTTGTACTGAGGTCCTTGATCAAAAGCTGAAAGTTTAACCTGGAAGACTAAACTTATGAGACTTGTCATAGATCGTACCATGGTGGTACGAGTCGTGGTAAGCCAGCCGTGATGAAATCAAGAAGAATTGCACAAAAGGCTGATTCTCAGTGTGAGAGCACCCTACGACCCTTGAGATAAAGGTACGAGTAGTACAATACCAGTCATCGTGAAGTTCATAAAAAGTTCAAAAGATCATGATCAAGTCGCGGGTGTCAATGTACGAGTCGTAGCATGTTGGTACGAATCGTACCTTGGCCCAACACTTAGCCAAAATTCAGCCAACACTCCAAGCCACGAGTTGATGTCACGATCCGCGAGAAGCCCCTACGAGTCGTAGGTGGACCAGTGATGAGGTCGGCTAAAGATATGGAAAATAGTCCTGTTAGTTTAGGAAAAGGATTCTTGTGTCTATATAAATATTTTTATGTTTTATTTTTCAGAGAGGATGATGAATAGACATAATTCTAGTAGGAAAACATTGTAGTAAGCAATTTTACATCGTTGGAAGAGAGAATTGAGTTGGTTCAACCTTGTGATCAACCTTTTCTTGAATTCATCTNGAAGAGAGAATTGAGTTGGTTCAACCTTGTGATCAACCTTTTCTTGAATTCATCTTGTTCTTGCTACTTGTTATTTAAGATTTCGTGGTTTAATTGAAGGGATTGTTTTTCTCAATCATCTTTGTAAGTATTGTTTTATGTCTTCAATCATAAACACAAATCACAACCTTGCAACTATGATAGGCTAAAACCTCCATAGCTAGGGTTGTGGGAACCGTGGTGGATTAACTAGTTAGGATTGCACAAAGTGAGTCTAAAACCAATACTAAATACTTATATTGTATTCTCTTCATATTTAATGATTCTTAGCGGTGTACAACGTTAGGAATTGCTTGAATTCTTTAATTTCTTTGGTCAAAGAGTTAGAGATTAGGAAAAAGAATTACAACGAAGCCAAGATCTTGATGAGCATTGTAGTAACTTGAGTTGTGGTCGCAGGATAGTTATATCTGGAACTTAGTGATAACGGTTAGTTTGAAAAACTCATGAGACTTGGTCGAGTAATTGAGGATAGTCATTCAATAGGGATTGGTCAATCATTTGAATGAACCTAAGTTATCAGTTCTGTAAGTAATTATTGGTAAAGATCACGAGTGTATACCCAAAGTTGTTACGAACCCATGGGGAACATGAACCTTAGTTATCCTTTAATTGTTGATTTACAAACATAATCTTGACTGTTGTTTATTTCTATTATTGCTTTTTATTAGAATCCCCCCATTGTGAAGTAATTACAATACAAGTTCATCTACCGGCTGTAATCTAGATCTTCCATATTCCCTGTGGGTTCGACCACAATCTCTTAGTTGGGTTCTTTATTGACAACGTCTGCTTCATACTTCAGTAGGAAGTGTGGTTTGAGCGTTATCAAAAAGTGGCGTCGTTGCCGGGGAATACGGTTAAGACTAGGTTATTTTCTTGTATTTGACTTTTTGGTAATTATTTCCTTAATTACATTTATTTTTGTGTTTTTCTTTGATACCCACAGGCTCCCTTCCGGTGAATGCCAAGAACTCGGAGTAGAGGAGACCCCCTTGTTCCACTAAATCTCGAAATCTATTGATTACTGCAAAAAATGGAAAACCCTGAGCAGAGAGAAGCCCGCTTAGCTGAAGAAGCTACCTAAGTCGAGCTAGCTCGGTTAGCTGCACTTCAGCAGGATGATGATGATTGAGATGAGGTGGTAAATGTTGGTCGATATGGGAGGGGCAACCGAGCTCAGAGATTTTCCCCTCAATTCTTTGATGATGATTACCCAGATATTGATGAGGTTGGGTCAACTGGAGAAATTGTACCACCACCTCTGCTCGCTGGGGTCAAATTTGACATTGCGAGCACCATGATTCAACTGCTGAACATGAAGGGGTGTTTAGTGGCCACGCATCGAACGACGCCAACCTGCATTTGATGAATTTTGTAGGAATATGCAACGCATACAGGTTGCCCGGAGTAAGCCAGGATGCGATAAGACTCCGACTCTTCCCTTTCTCTTTATCAGGGGAAGCTACTTTGTGGTTATCGGAGTTGCCCAATGACTCCATAACCAATTAGAGGGATCTTAAACAAGCCTTCTTGGAGAGATTCTTTCCCCCATCAAGGATGTTACAGTCAAAAGATGAGATCTATAATTTCAGATAGATTAAGATGGAGGTACTTCATGAAACCTGGTTGAGGTTCCAAAAGAAGTTGACTAAGTGCCCGAACCATAAAATCTCGGATGATATTTTGTTGGAAATCTTTTACATGTCTCTTAATAATAGAACCAAGGCTGTAGCAGACACGGTGGCAGGTGGAGCATTGATGAGTCACACCTCGGAGGAAGAAGCCACTATCCTTGATAGGGTGACAAAGACAAACAGGGCCTGACATACGAGGGAGGCTGATGCAGTGGCAGGAACATATGTTGTTGGTTTGACCGCAGACCAATGAAGGAAGGAGGAAGAACACAATTAGGATTTGGCTCACATGCGCACATCATTGGATTTGCTGACAAAGAATATCATGGTAGAAGGAGCCAAAAAGGTAAATGCAGTGGGAACACAAGGGAGCAAAGAGCAGATCACTTTGATTCTAAGGAGGAGGCAAACTTCCTAGATAGGCAAGTGGCGGGTTTGAGCCAACGCCCAAGCGTCTGGATAAGACAATTAGAGCCAAGGTTCTAGAAATCAAGATTGGAACCAATACAGAGACAACTACAATAGGAACGGGTTCCGAGATAGGAGCCGTTGTCGTGAGCGAGAGGGAGAATGGAGAAGGAATGAAAGATATCACAACGACCGGGCTAGAGTCTATGTGCCTCCTAACACACGAGAAGGGGAGGCTGGACAATCAAAGTTAGAGAGTATGATGGCCGAAATGCAAAAAAAGGTGAGGTCCATGAAAGATCAATTAAAAGAAATTCGAAGTGACTTATCTAGCATGGGTCAAAAAGTGGAATCTCATTCCACCGCCATCAAGAATATAGAACACCAACTTAGGCAACTGTCGGCATCAATGAACCCTAGACAAAAGGGTACACTTCCTAGCAACACTATCCAGAATCCAAATAATGATGCTCATTGCATGGCATTGATGACTAGGAGTGGTAAAACCACAGTTGAGGCCCCATTCACTGTTGATGTTGAAAGGAGGAAAGAGAGCGTGATTGAGGAAGAAGAGATTGGTGATGAGACACAACATGATGAGTTGCAAGAGGCCCATAAGGGTGAGAAGGAATGCGACATTGATCAAGGGGAAACTCTAGTGCAAAAGGCTATCCCGAGACCACTGCCACCATTCCCACAAAGGATGAAGAAAAAGGAGGACAACGGTCAGTTCAAAAATTTTCTTTTAATGCTCAAACAACTTTCTGTTAATATACCGTTGGTCGAAGAACTAGAGAAGATGTCGAGATATGCAAAATTCATCAAGCACATGGTGACGAAGAAAAGATCTGTAAGCTATGAGCCAGTTGACAATGTCCATCACTACAGTGCCATAGCAACAAGGGTCTTAGCTCAGAAAAAGGAAGACCCAGGTGCCTTCACGATACCTTGTACCATCGGTAATGTCGAGTTCACAAGGGCACTCTGTGACCTGGGAGCTAGCATAAATCTAATTCCCTTTGTGTTCTTCAAGAAGCTAGGATTGGTAGCCCCCACACCAACCAACATGCGGCTACTGATGACCGATAGAACAGTAAAGAGGCCAGTGGGCATCCTAGTTGATGTGCTCGTCAAGGTTGATAAGTTTATATTCCCAGCGGACTTCGTGATCTTGGATTGCGAGGTCGATTATGAAGCCCCAATCATTCTAGGGTGACCATTCCTAGCCACTGGGAGAGCTCTAGTAGATGTGGAAGCTGGCCTGTTGAAGTTCAGGCTAAACAAAGAAGAGGTCACTTTCAACATCTGTCGGACTATGAAGCAACCAAAGGAATTTAGTGTGATCTCAGCACTTGAGGATGAGTATGAGTAACTTGACGAATTTTGAGTAGTCAAGAGACTTGCGTCGTGCCGGACGTTAAATCAGGCCCTTCTTGGGAGGCAACCCAAGTGGTGGTTTGGTGAAATCTGAGTAACCAGACCACCTGTGTCGTGCCGCAACATTAAATCAAGTGATTCTTGGGAGGAAACCCAAGTTATAAAACTAATGTATGCTTAGTGTGCAGGGAAATAAAAACGGGTGGCTGGAAAATCTGCTACTACAGGATCTCAGTACGACTCATGGTGAGGTCCTACGAGTCGTGGTAGCAGTGGTTGTGAAAAACAGAGAAAATTCTAAGCAAAGTCTGACCTAAGACTCATGCTACGATTCGTACCTAAATGGTATGAGTCGTAGGATGCACTCGTAGGTCACCAGGTAAGTTCTTTATGGCTAAAGTCATTACGGGCCAGGGACGAGTCGTAGGTTGCTCCTACGACTCATGATACAAATCATGATGGGTCAAAATTACCCGATTCGGCCCATATTTTTAAATTAGTCCTCACCTACTTAAAATTCAAAACTCACCATCTTCCCACGCGAAAACCTCAAAACCCACAACCTACAACTTGAGAAACCTTCTTCCCAACACCCGTAGCTACCCCTCACCAGGAAATTAAGCACGAAATTCTTGCTTCAATGGAGTGTGCAAAGCTCTAGACATTGATTTCCAGTCTATGAATCGACAATCAAGTAAGTGATTTACATTGTAAGTTATTAATGCTTTAAATTGAACTTAAGGGCATCGAAAACCTATAAGAAACACTAGGTGTGCTTGAAAATCAATGGGTAGGTGCGAAAAACACCAACTCGACTGAAAACCCACTGGAAATTGAATTTTGGCCCTAGAAAACCTAAAGGGAGTAACGGGTAGTGGAGGATTAAGTGGTATAAAAGGGGATTTTATCATATTCCTGACCTAGAGGAAATCTAAGTACAAAAAAATGTGTAAAACAAACACTTACACGCTGAGCAAAAGAATTGTAAAAATGGGCTGAAAAAGGGTACACAGCACAGTACGGGTCGTAGGTTGACACTACGGGTCGGACTAAGTGCTTGTGCCACTTATCTTGAAAAATAAATCTGGGAAGCCCACCCTACGACTCATGGAATCGACCTACGGGTCGTACCACGAGTCGTGGTGAAAAACAGAATATGATCAAAATGGGACTTCATCAGATGACTCAAGGTACGGATGGTACCTTCATGGACACCTCAGATACAGATGGAACAAGAACCACTAGGGCAAGAGCAAAAGCCCCAACCGAAGCAACCATGGCCACATCCGTTCAAGCTCTCCATTTTGAAGAGGGAGTTAGAGAGGAACAACAAAGGCTGAGAACCGACTCCAACACTGAGGAAGGGTCAGACAGGACCCATGATGATGCAGAAAGAAGTGAGGAAGTAGTGGAGGAGGAGACTCCTACCAGAGAGAACAGAACAATGTGGTGGAGAGTGTCGGGTGCTAAAGAGATATATGAACAAGGCATCTCTCTCACCGCCATGAACAAACCAAAAATAAGCATCCAAGAAGAACCACGGATCCACACTAATTCCTTGAATGAAGTTGAGGAAATGAAGCATATTTTTAGCTTCTATGGGCTAGAGTGGATGGCCAATACCCCTTCACAATACACTGAGGAGATCGTCAGGGATATCTACGCCAACTACTTGGCCACAATGGAGGAGAAAGCAAAGGAGGGGCAAAAGATAAAAGAAGCAGCCTTGCTTGGAGAATGTTCTAGTCCTAAGGCGAGTAGTTGATGTATCTGATCATACTATTGCATGGATGTTGTATGGACCTCAGTTCAGACCAACTAGGATAACCCCAGAGTATGATTACCGGGTTGAGGCAATGATGCAGAATAGGAGTCTGAGTAGGGGTGAGCAACAGAGGCAATTGCAATGGTTAGCGGAGGTTATATATGAGAATAAGGACAAGGCTAAGTGGGCTATAGGTGGCAAGAAGGTGATAAAGAATTCATTGAACTTCATTGCAAAGGCCTGCTAGACATTGGTGAAACATCGATTAGTGCCCACAGTCAATAATAACACGCTGAGTGTTGATAGAGCGGCATTGGTGGCACGCCTCATGTACCGCTACCCTATTAACATCCTGAGGATCATAGCTACCGATATATGAGATATGGTAGTGAAAGTAAGCACTACTATTCCATTCCCGAGCCTTGTATATAGTTTGTGCAGGGAGGCGAGAGTATAGCGGGCTGATGAGAGATTGGTCGGAGGCCAAAGAATTGGAGACATAGGCCTTATTCGGGATAAGATGAACCCAGTAAGCAGATCCAGAATGCCCATCGCCATCCCAGCAGCTCAGCCAACAGGGGAACTACAGGTAAATGTCCCTAGTACTCAGGAGCAGAGCGAGACACCAGCTACAGATGCCGGTCATTCAGAGTCAGCTCCCAGCACCTCAACTACACCGCTACCCAATGTACAGACTCAGACTCTAGCAGGGTACATCTTGGTACCGCAGGATTTCCTCCAGAAACTGGCAAAGAGATTGACTATGATTAAGCGCAAAACTCAGGAAATGATGGAGAATGTAAAGAAATGGGTCAAATAAGAGATAGATGCAGTAGCTCGGGCTAATCATGCCCGCCTGGACAGTTTTGAGAGCAGATTTAACTTGAGGATGGCGGAGCAGTCAGACACCGGCAGTATCCGTGTGGAGTTAGGGGCTCTTCGGAGCCAAGTGGTTGAGTTGTCTTTACGGAAACCAACTGTTATAGTATCCCTCACACTTCTTGACCTGGACGTAGAGCTTGAGGAGGATATTGACTTGGCAGCACACAGGAGGCCAACTGCAGCCGGTGATAAAGGCAAGAAAAGAGCTGCTGAAGATGCTAGTGAGGAGAGTTTAAAAATGAAGAGAAAGAAGGAGAAGAAAGAGCACAAGGGTGCTAGAGCGGAGAGTATGCGAGCTCATGAGGAGCATATGACTGAGCTGCATGAGAGAGTTATAGGAGTGGGAAGCTCCAACACAGCTCAGCCCGAGCTTGCTATTGGCCATGACCCTTCGGGTGAGCCATATTCAGCCCCGGTTTCCACAGAGGCCATTCAAATGGCTACAGTCACTGGGGGGAACCACTGCCCCCATTGTTATACCATTGAGTGCGTCGGCCATTGCTAGCGCCACGATTACTGCGGAGGTACCACCTTCGCAAGATGACAGAGGCGAAGTCTGAGTAGCCACAAGTATGTCCCTTTTCCCTTCATGCTTATATTTGATGCTTCGGGGACGAAGTCATATTTTAAAGAGGGGGTGTACTTGTATTTTTCGAAGATTTTTGTTCGCCTGAGGGTTTTTCTGTCGTGTTTCTTTTCTCTCAGACATATGATCTAGTAGAACCGACATATGTTAGGATTTTTTGTTTTTAATTGTGATTTATTATTAGAAAGTAACTTAGGAATACTCAGCTAATGAATATGCACTACTTTTGTTGTTTTTGAAAAATTGACCCTGTTTAAAAAAAAATTGCTATGTATTTGTGACAACAATGCATGATTTTTGTGGATCATTTTATGTCATTTAGTTATTAATAGTGCTAGTCTTGTTAATCCATGTATGAACCATACAGGTAAAGTGAAAATAGTTCATGTACCATGTGTGAGTGAGGTCTTAGTATTTGTTGCGGTATGTTGTTGAAGATCTAGAACTTGCCTGGTTGGTCTCTNCATGAGAGAGTTAGAGGAGCGGGAAGCTCCACCACAGCTCAGCCCGAGCTTGCTAGTGGCCATGACCCTTTGAGTGAGCCACGTTCTGTCCCGGTTTCCATAGAGGCCATTCAAACGGCTATAGTCACTGAGGGGGGTACCACTACCACCATTGTTACACCATTGAGTGTGTCGGCCACCGCTAGTGCCACTACTACCGCGGAGGTATCACCTTCGCGAGATCATAAAGACGAAGTCTGAGTAGCCACAAGTATGTCCCTTTTCCTTTCAAGCTTATATTTTGTGCTTCGGGGACGAAGCTCATTCTTTAAAAAGGTGTGTGTGTGTGTGTGGGGGGGGTGTACTTGTGTTTTTGGGACATTTTTGGTTCGCCTGAGGGTTTTTCTTGCTGTGTTTTTTATCCTCAGACATGCGATCTAGTAGAACCGACATGTGTTAGGATTTTTTTGTTTTTAGTTGTGATTTTTGTTTGATTAGAAAGTAACTTAGGAATACTTAGCCATTTAATATTCACTACTTTTGTTGTTTTTGAAAAATTGACCCTATTTAATTTTTTTTCTATGTATTTGTGACAACAATGCACGATTTCTGTGGATCGTTTTATGTCATTTAGTTATTGATAGTGATAGTCTTGTTAAGCCATGTATGAACCATACAGGTAAAGTGAAAATAGTTCATGTACCATGTGTGAGTGANACAGGTAAAGTGAAAATAGTTCATGTACCATGTGTGAGTGAGGTCTTAGTATTTGTTGCGGTATGTTGTTGAAGATCTAGAACTTGCCTGGTTGGTCTCTATATAGGTTGAGGATGGTTGGTTAGGATATGATCATAGGACATTTTTGTGTTAGCGGACTTTTAGTCTATATTGCCCTACCAAAGTGTCATGAATCCCTTGATCCCAAGTTTGATTCTTAATTGACCATATTTCTTTGATATCAAAAGTTGAAAGCTTGAGAATACTGAAAAAGAAATAAATTAAAAAGAGATTGAAATTGTTGAAAAATGTAAAAAATCACCTCACCCATGCAAATGCTCGTAAAACGGGAATAAGGGAAGAAAAGAAGACAAAAAGAATGAAGGGTGAAATAGGAGAATGGTGTAGCCAATGAATGAAGTGCCAAGGAAGGGATAGTCACTAATAAAATATTTCATCTTTATCATGTCCAACCCTAAGCCTGCGTTACAAGCCATATCAAGTCCTATAGTGATCTTAATTTGACCATCTAACAAACCGAAGCAGAGAAAATAAGGGCAAGCCTATGGTATCTGATGCATAATACTTGCAATTATTTGAGAGAGTAAGTGCTTCATTTTCCTAGTCCCATGTTTCATTTGATACTTCATACTAGAGTGGGGACTTCATTTTTTGTGAGGGTACATGGATTATGTTTGCTTTTACCAATGGTCTGTGTGAAACACATAGGTGATGACTTGATTGCTTGTTGACAGATAGATTACATGTCTTGATCCCTAAATATTATGTTTTGGTGTTTCTTGCAATACATTAGCTCAATGATGTTTCAAGAGGAATGGTAAATAGAATTTGTATATAAAGTGCACAAATTTGTTTGAGTTTTGGCTATAGTATCTTAAGTTTATTTTCTAGTTGAGCGTCGTGTTTAGTTTTTCTTTTTCTTTGCTTGAGGACATGCAAAAGTCTTATGTTGCGGGTGTTGATGTGCTATGAATTTACAGCACTATTGACGCTCAAAACTAAGAAAATAGCATGGACTTAGGTGTATTTATGTGGATATGAGGCATTTTTCCTTTGATTTCAGGATAAAATATGTATTTTTCCTTTGATTTCGTGGATAAATGGGTGTTGGAAAAATAACTGGAAAAAAAGAAGCTAAACCGTGCAAAAAAGGGCAAAAGTGCAGACTGGCCGTGCACGATCCGTAGGGATGGACATACGAACGCATCGAGGGAAGCTCCCGATCAAAAAGTCGAAAGTTTAACCTGAAGATCGAACTAGACTTGTCACGGATCGCACTATGTAGGTACGTCGTGGTGTCGCCGTGATGAAATCCTAAAGAATTGCACAAGGTCGATTCTCGCATGAGAGCACCCTACCAATCTATGAGATTTAAGGTACAAGTCAGACCATGGTCGGGTCGTATGGTTCGACAAAGTTCAGCATCGTAGAACAAGCCACTGTGTGCAATGTATGATCTGTGAGGATGTGTGGTACGACAGTACCTTGGCCCGATACTTAGCCAAAATTTATCCAACACTCTGCCACGAGCCGATGCCACGATCCGTGAGAAGCCCCTACGGGTCGTAGGTGGACCCGTGATGAGGTCGGTTATAGATATGGAAAGCACTCCGTTATTTTAGGAAAGGATTCTGTGTCTCTATAAATACTTTTTATGCTTTATTTTTTCATAGAGACTCCACGATTAGACTTAATTTTAGTAGGAAAACATTATAGTAAGCAATTTTACATTATTGAAAGAGAGAATCCTGAAAGTTGGCTCAAACCTTGGGATCAACATTTTCTTGAACTCGTATTGTTCTTGCTACTTGTTATTTAAGATTTCGTGGCTTAATTCTTTTGAAGGAATCGCTTTTCCTCAATCATCTTTGTAAGTATTTTTATGTATTCAACCATGAATTCACAATCTTGCAACTATGAGAGCTAAAACCTGCTTCAGGTTGTGGGACCATGATGGATTAACTAGTTGTGGTTGCATAAAGTGAGTCTAAAACCAATACTAAATACTTATGTTGTATTCTCTTCATCTTTAATGATTCTGAGAGTTGTACAATGTTAGAAGTGCCTCGAATTCTTTACTTGCTTTGGTCGAAAAGGTAGAGATTAGGAAAAAGAGAATTACAGTTCGCTTCCTGATCTTGATGATCATCGTAGGTAACTTGAGTCAGTGGGTCACGCGATAGTTATTTATGGAACTTAGTGATAAATGGTTAGTTTGCAAAAGTCATGCGGGACTTGGTTAAGTAATTGAGGATAGTCATTCAATAGGTATTGGTCGATCATTTGAATGAATATAAGTTATCACCCGTAAGTAAGTATTGGTAAAGATCACGAGTGTATACCCAAAGTCATTATGAACCCACGGGTAACATAAAACCCTAGTTATCCTTTTAATTGTTGATTTACAAACATAATCTTTACTGCTGTCTATTTCTATTATCGTTTTTATTTGAATCCCCCATTGTGAAGTAATTACCATACAAGTTCATCTACCCTATAATCTAGACCTTCCATATTCCTCGTGGGTTTGACCCCAACCTCTTAGTTGGGTTCTTTATTGACAACGTCCGCTTCATACTTCAAGCTTGAAGTGTGGTTTGAACGCTATCACACCTCAAACTATGATCCCTTCTCCTCACATCGCATACACTTTGACGACTTAAGTTGTGTTTAACCGGTCCATTATTAACCGGAGCTTTATCATGGCCTCATGAACCGAATTAAGCCCTATCATGGCTGCCTTACTAACCCCGAACCATCCGATGGGCGATCTACACCTCGCCCGTAAAGAGCCTCGAATGGTGCCATCTCGATACTAGATTGATAATCGTTATTATAGGCAAACTGCATTAAGGGAAAATGATTATCCCAACTACCTTTGAAATCCACAAGACATGCCTCAACATATCCTCGGGGGTTTGAATTGTTTGTTTCAGCTCGGTCGTTCTGTTTCATGCATGGAAGTCAGACCGAGTTTAACATGAGTCTCAAGTCCCTTTTGAAAAGAACCCTGCACTGGGAGGTAAACCGGAAAATTCACGATATGAAATAGACAAGGGCACTCCATGAAGTCAAAACCAACTCCCAAATATACAATTTGGCATAATCATCCACCTAACTGTGGTTTTTATCTGTGAGAAAGTATGTACTCTGGTCAACCTATCGACCACCCCCAAATGGAATCATAGTGTCGGCGAGTATGAGGTAGGCCCTAATGAAATCCATATTAATCTCTTTTACACTTCCAAATGGGGATGCCAATATCCCTAAGTACGCTCCCGGCCTTTGATGCTCAACTTTCACTTGCCGAGAGTTGGGGCACTCGTCACAAATTCCCGCAATATCCTTCTTCATGCCATCCCACAAATGTATTTCCCGCAAATCATGGTACATCTTGGTGGAACCTGTATCGATGGAATACCCGGACCCATGTTCCTCATGCAATATCCGATCCCTCAAATTATCAAATATCCGAACACATAGATGACCAGTATCACAAAGCACCCCATCTCCCTTGGAAGAAAATCTCCACCTTTTGACTTCCAACGCGCTTCCTTCACTTTTTATTAGAATTGGGTCCTCACCTTGCCCGGCCTTCACATCCGCTGCCAAGGACGATTCTCGATTCGCTTTGCACAACAACGTTGCCACACGAGTCACACCACGAACTCTCAACCTCTAAAGTAGATGGGACATCCTTCACCAACTCTTCTTTCCTTCATCCACACGGGACACACTCTCCATGTAGAGTCTACTATGCGTCCGCCACCACATTAGCCTTACCCGTGTGGTAAAAGAGACACTCATATCATAGTCCTTAAGTAGCTCCAACCACCTCGTTGCCGCAGCATTAAGGTCTTTCTTCTGTAAACACATATTGCAAGCTCTTGTTATCCGTGAATACATACACATGGACCCCATACAAGCACGCGCCATATTCAATGCAAACACCACCGCGAACAACCGAGATCGGGTTGGGTAATTCTTTATGTGAACTTTTAGCCGTCTCAAGGCATACGCTATTACCTTCTCACACCGCATCAACACACATCCTAGTCCAACTCGCGAAGTATCATCAATACACAACAAAGTTTATTCAGAATTTCTGCAGATTCAACACCGGTGCCGAAGTGAGTCGTCTTTAACTCTTGAAGCTTTTCTTCACAAGCCTCCGAATTACTGAAACTTCACCTTCTTTTGAGTCAAATTGGTCAATGGTGTGGCAATGATGAAAAACCCTCCACAAACCCCCTCCGAGGCAGAATCCGCTAAGCCCAAAGCTCCCGATGTCCGAAGGGTTCACCTGGGCTCGGTCCAAGCTTCTTACTACCTCAATCTTCCTTCTGAGAGTCTACTTCTATGCCCTCACCGACACCACATGGCCTAGATATGCCACCGAGTCCAACCAAAATTCACATTTGTCGAACTTTGCATACAACCGGGCGATCCTGAGAGTCTCAAGCACTCAAGTTAGCGCACGCCCTCCTCGCTCCAAGAGTATATGAGGATGTTATCACGAACACAATCACAAACATATACAAATATGCCTCAACACCCCGTTCATTAGATCCATAAAAGCGGCAGGGCATTGGTTAGTCAAAAGACATAACAACAAATTCATAAATGACTCATACCGAGTCCCGAAAGCGATTGGGATGTCACACTCCGAACCGTGAGCCGTGTGATACCCGAACCCGAGGTCAATCTTGGAGAAACACTAGGCACCTCGGCTAGTCAAATAAATCATCAACTCGGGTAAAGGATACCTGCTCTGATGGTGACCTCGTTCAACTACCAATAGTCTATGCACATCCGTAGCGAACCATCCTTCCGCATAAATAATACTGGGTGCTCTCCATGAAGACTTACTCTACTAATAAATCCTTTATATAACAGTCCTTCAACTCGATCCTTCAACTCTTTTGGCTCGGTTGGAGCCATTCCGTAAGGTGGAATAGATATGAAGCCGGGCAAGTGGTCGAGAAGAAGATCTATACCGAAATCAATCTCCGCTCGGGAGAGAACACCGGCAAATCATAAGGGAAGACCTCCGGATACTCACATACTATTGGCAAGCTGCATCGATTAGTCGGGCTCTGACTCCATGTCCTTAACCCTATCTAGATGGTATATGCAACCCCAGAAATCATCTTCGCCTTAAGGTAGTAAATAACCGACCTACTGTGCATAAATAACTACTCCTCCCATTCTAGGACAAAGCTCACTTGGAAATCAACCTAACGGCTCTGTCCTAAAATTAATTGAAGATAGAATGAAAATAGTAAATCCATGCCGAGAATAACATCAAAATCGATCATGGCTGGCCCCTATCAAGTCCTGGGCCGAGGTGACCTTATTGATGTGTTGTGGATTTATTAAAAGACTATCGACGCTCAAAACTAAGAAAATAGCATGGACTTAGGTGTATTTATATGGATACGAGAAACTTTTCCCTTGATTTAAGGATAAATGGGTGTTGGAACAATAAATTGCAAAATGAAGCTAAAAGTAGGCAAAAAGGATGAAGTAAACATGTGATGATCCGCAGATGGACCTACGAGTCATAATTTGAGGGACGCGATGAGAAGTCGAAAGTTTAACCCCGGGAAGATCGATCCTATGAGATTTTTCTCAAAGATCGTACCATGTTGGTACGAGCCGTGGTAAGCCAACGTGATGAAATCCATAAAAATTGCATGAGGCCTAATCTTAGTACGAGAGTAAATTCCTATGATCCGTGAGATAAAGGTACTAGTCAGCACTATACCTGGCCGTGGTGAAGTTCGCATAAAGTTCAAAGTATCGTGGATAAGCCACGGTGCAATGTACGAGTCATGTGGATATAGGTACGAATCAGCCTTGGCCCGATACTTAGCCAAAATTCAGCCAATCAGCTTCAAAGCCACGAGCCAATGCTACTGGTCCGTGAGAAGCCCCCTACGAGTCGTAGGTGGACCCGTGATGAGGTCGGCTACAAATATGGAAAGTAAACTCGTTAGTTTAGGAAAAGGATTCATGTCTCTATAAATACTTTTATGCTTTATTTTTCATGTGAGGACGGTCAGACTTAATTTTAGTAGGAAACATTGTAGCAACCACCTACATTCTGAAAGAGAGAATGAGTTGGTTCTAAAACCAGATCAACCTTTTCGAACTCATATTGTTCTTGCTACTTGTTATTCAAGATTTTGTGGTTTAATTGAAGGAATAGTTTTTCTAATTCATATTTGTAAGTATTGTTTTATGTATTCAACCATAAACACACCACAATCTTGCAACTACGAGAGGCTAAAACCCATAGGTAAGCTATGGGAACTATGGTGGATTAACAAGCTAGGATTGCACAAAGTGATTCTAAAACCTAACTAATTACTTATATTATAGCCTCTTCATCTTTAATGATTCTTTGGGGTGTGCAACGTTAGGAAGTGCCTGAATTCTTTACTTTCTTTGGTCGAAGAGGTAGAGATTAGGAAAAGAGAATTACAATAGAGCCTTGATCTTGATGCTGGCTTTGTATTAACTTGACTTGTGTTGCGTGATAGCTATATCTAGAACTTAGTGATAACATTAGTTTGCAAAACTCATGATATTCTGCCGAGTGATTAAGGATAGTCATTCAATAGTGGGATTATCGATCGCTTGAATGAACCTAAGTTATCACCCGTAAGTAAGTATTGGTAAGATCATGAGGTATATCCAAAGTTGTTATGAACCCATTGGGAATACAAACCCTAGTTATTCCATTAATTATTGATTCACAAATATAATCTTGACCGTTGTTTATTTCTATTATTGAGTTTTTATTAGAATTTCCCTATTGTGAAGTAAATACCATACAAGTTCATCCACCATTGTAATCTAGAGCTTCCATATCTCGTGGGTTCGACCCAACCTCAAAGTTGGGTTCTTTATCGACAAGGTCCACTTCATACTTTAGTTGGAAGTATTATTTGAGCGTTATCTCGTTACACCCCTTAAGATTTCCGACATCTAGATGGCCTATTCACACATGGGTTAAGCATATTTGGAAGCCATACATGCTAGAAAAGGCCCGAAAAGATCGGATGAAACTCGCCGAACCACCACCTGGCGGAGCCGGGGCAGCCCTCCGCGATGGTGCCGTGTCACGGAGGGCTGTGGCCACCGCGTTGGCTCCCGTGACACTGCCTTGTCCAGCCCAAGTATAAAGCCCCACTTCGGGTTTTTAAGTGATATATTCCATTGAAATTTCCCGAAAAACGCAGTGGAAAGAGAGAGAGAAGAAGAGGAGATATAGCATTATCGTTTGACTACGCCGCCAAACGTAGTCTAACTCAAATTAACCTCATGTGTACCGAGGTATTAAGCAATAGGAGCATTCCTATGGATTTTGTTTCTTAATACTACTTACCTAATCGTCGAGCTACCGGCCCAAGGTAAGTAGAATTGCTCTAAACTATGTCTATGCTCCTAGTCAGAAGTGAATACTTCTCCCTTCTGGACTGGTAAATAGCAAAGTTCTCGACCGTCTTCGATAAGCCTAAGTTTAGACGATAATTATATCGAAAGTGACTGCCTGTCCTTCAGTATAACGTTGTATTTAGTGCAATTTCTGATGTCAATATGAATGCAGCTTGGGAGAAATAGCTGAGTACCGACCGAGCCTCGTCCGACAATGGATAACCTCGAGGTTAAGGTATGTGAAGTTGTTCTTCTAAGTTAGTAAGTCTTTGCTTTGTGAATCATAGTAAACTCCGTATTTGAAACTCTCTAATTGAATGTTGAGAATTGTGTAAGTCTAGTAAATTCGGTTTGTTGTCGTATCGTATTTTAGTCCGAAAGATAGAAAAGCATGCGCCAGCATGCTAGCATTCCGTATTCGTATAGCTTATTACATGATTAAGAAGCATGTTATGTAATAAAAAGAAATAGATTTTCAAGATAAAAGCTAGTAAAGTAAAACCCATGTATTACAGCTTTGTGGCTACAACATTAGCCATTCAAATAGATGAGATATTGGCTACGTATTACCAATGGGCTAAAGAAAGATTTCCTAATCAAGATAATCAGAATAATCGTATAGTATGAAAGAGATCAATAAGAAATCGATTTCGCATAATCTTTTCGTTGTACATGCTTGCTATCTATACGTACTTTTGCTTGTTGAGACTTGTTGTGGCGTGGAGGGGCTCCCTATTGAGCGAATCTCGCTCCCCGGGTTGGTAATCATGTCACGACCGAGCTGGTGGGTTTACGTCACTCCAAGGAGTGGCATGCCGCCCCCCACGGGATGAAGATGGGACGAAGCTCTTACAGTTACCTGGACAAGTACATTCAGTTGTCTCCCCGTTGACTTGTTCCGTGGAGAAGGTGCACTCTTCTGCCGTATAGCCCCGAGGAGAGTCCGTGGAACTGCACTTATCCATCGTCCGTACATGGGCCAGTTGTCTCCCCGTTGACTTGTTCCGCAGCCAGGCCCGCTCGCATAGCCCCCGTTGAGAGTTCCCAAACTGCACTTATCCGTTGTTAAAATCAGACAGAGTCCTCCACTGTACACTGCTATTTACATCGGGAGGCCGAGGCCCGACGGGAGACCCTGTGGCCGCAGGAGCTCCGAGTGAGCATGAGTGAGTGACTTATTTTTATGCACGGCTGGTCTCTGGGGTATATGATTGTTTGCTTCTGTTTGGTGCCATCCGGCTGCATGGGGGTTGGTATTGGGCTCGTCGTTACTTATATATCTATTTATGTGCTATATACTAGTTACTAGACAAAGAGTTATTATGCTTATAGGTACCCGCCTTATATCGCACAGCATGATTCAGCTTCTGCCCGCTCCTTCGCATTCGCTATCTCCCGCCATACGCATTTGCTAGATATGCTATCTCCTCCAGACCCGCTGTTTCAACATATTATTTCCGCTTGTTTTTGCATACTTCAAGACTCGCCAGACCGAGGCCAAACGGGCGCTGCATTACTTGCCCGTGTACCTCATGTGACGAGGAGGCGATCCCTCGTGATTCCAAAATGTACTATGTAGTCATCACTCCCCGTCATCCGTAGTCCGATTTCCAGAGGTGTAGCTCTTTCCTTTTTGATGTACAAGAGGGTGTGTCTACCTGGTCCCGATCATTTCTATTGTTACTCATGCTGCTTGCATTGTATATTTATCTCCCGTGGTCGCTGAGCCACAAGCGAGGCCGCAGCTTGTATAGTTGTTTAGTATCTTTGTTTTTATGTTGGCCGTGGAGGCCGTAGCTTGACAAGAGGTGACCTGCCTGGTCATGTAGTCTTACAAAGATTCTTTGTTAAGTTCTGTATGACTAGTCGCATGTGGCCTCTGGTTTGGCCCGCATACGTTCGATCATGGTATGTTTCGGTTACCGTTATTACATGCACAGTGGCTATGGGCCCAGATGGACCGGGGGCTGTATTTAGAGCCGTTATATATCCCTTTTGTTTCCGTGAACCCGAGATGTGAGCTAGCCAGCACCCGACGTGTTCTACCACCAGCTTAGTAGTCCAGTCCTTCTAGTGGCACCAAAGCTACCATACCCCCCAAGGCTGGCATGACAAACTTGCATCGTGAGCAGGTCGGTCCCGGCAGTCTGCAAGCCGTGCTAAGTCAAGTCTTGTCTATGGATGTACCACCACATACCATAAAGTGTGAGGCCTATAAGTACGATAGGAAGGTTACTCTTCTTTCTCAGTTTCATCACATGTAGCCGCATGCATAGGGTCGGGAGTCCCAAAAACTTACCATATTCTTTGGTTACAGTATATAAAGGCGCATCAACAATACCCTATCACGGGCGGAAGATCGATATAGCAAATGTAAGGGGGCACCATCCATTACAAGATAATTATGCTGTGCCAGGAGGTACCGTAGGCCTCCCAAATAAGAATACCTTTACTCCGTACTATTTCTAGTATACGTTGATAATGTCGAATAGGAAGTCGAAGTATAATGTACATATGAGTCGACTTATTTATTAGATATATAAGATCTCGATTAAGATATCGACAATACGTACTATCGTATAAGTGTGAGAAAGAGAGGGAAACAAAGTGATTCCCACCTCATCTTTCCAAATGCAATACGCTTTATGTTTCGTTTAGTTGCAAAAAAGGGGGTTATTCCCACCTCTTGACCTTGATTCTAGTATAGTAAAAGGGGCATAAGAATTGAGGTGAGGCTGCCCAAAACAAGCGTAAGTGAAGATAGATTGATTAAATTCCAAGAAGTAAGAAAGCAGCGAAAGAGCAAGTAAGACCGCTTAGCCACCTCCGGCGGTGGGTAAAAGACCCGATAGTGATGAATGCCTAGTAACAGCCAAATTCGAGACGTAAAAAAGGCCAAGTCCGCCATGTATGCTACCAGACAGCAAGACATACCCTAAGATTATAGTTATGACCCAACAGGATATCGAAAGGTAGAGAGGCCATGTGAATTCGATGGGTCTGACTATAAGCCGTAAGAAGTATGCCAGTCGAGGCCCGACTAATCTTATTAATAGTGAAAAGGTGTACCTCGAACCCCAAAGCTCAGCTTTAAGCAAGATAAGGGGAGAAAGCAGAATACTAGATTTTGTGGTTAAATTGTGAATCACCCCTTATCGGAGAATATTGTATTAAGGTAAGCCCCCTAAGCTAATGTTAAGAGACGTAAGATTGCGATTCGTACGTCGGGGCAGCATGTCCGCCACGGAGAAGTTAAGAAATTACCGATACAACAATTTTAATCTAGTGTGGCCTAGAGATAAGACCCAGCAGATACCATGGGCTCTCAATATAATGCCAAGTAAGGCCACAAGATTTGGAATGTTGACCCCACATTTCAAGAGTGGCTAATTTCAAACAAATGCACCATAACTAAAGTTTATATGTTTGTTACTTCCTAATGGGGTGACTATACAATGAAAAGATAAGAGAGGGCGTGAGGTATTATTAGACCGTAGAAGTGGTATATCATGTAATAAAAGAGAATTCAAGAAAGATGTCGTAGATTACGTATCACTCAGATTTAGTATGTATTGTACGTAGTTATCGATATATATGTACAGATGATAGATATTTTCTGAGCAAAACGCTAATAAGGGCTACAATCACACGATGCCGATTAGTGCTAGGAAGTATATACGGCATTGCACTGCAGGACCCTTTGCCAAAAAAAAAAAGAGAAGAAAAAGAGAAAGGAGAAGAGAAGGGGCAGGTTAAGTGTGACTTACGTAAGCCATGTAAACCGTCCCGCCTCTGGCTATCGAGTTAATGTAATTTATACGTTGTTACCGTATCTAGGCTCTGTGTTTACAAGAGCAGTAGCCCAATCGTGATATGAGCATAATGATGAACAGTTGACTACTAAGCACTGCATCGCCAGGAAGTATCCCAAAGATCAAGTAACATTATCACATGTGCCAAAACCGTAATTGGAGAGGCCTAATAGGCATACTGTGAAAGGTACTGCACTATTTTCCGCCTTATTGCTTGGTCAGACATCATTTTCTCCAAATTTCTAGAAGTAGAGTCGGCCTTAGTCAACCTAGCGGCGCTATTATGTGAAACACCTCGCAAGTCACCAGCCATTCAGTAAGATAAGCTCATGGGTACCCCAAGAAAGGGTCCACATCAAGAATAAGTGATGCACTAGTGCCTCAAATTGCTCTCATAAGATATCTGTGATACGTAGCCTTGAGCAAGGCTGTCGCCCATACAAAATAGCTCATAAGAATCACAACAGCAGATAACCAAGTGTATTATGCACAAGGCATAAGAAATTGGTAGCATCAAGCAGTTACTGTGTGGTCTACTAAGACCAAGAGATCGCAGACTCCCCGTGAAGATCCGTGAGATTGGTCACTGGAGTAAGTCCGATTGCCGCCTTTGCGCTGTTCAAGAGAATAACAAAGCAGCTGGTGCCCACAACTCACATATGCATGCGGCCGGGCAGCTAGGTAAGCTCTAGCTATATCAAATTACTCCTCCGTTTGCCCCTACGTAGTAAGCCGCATGACCGTCAATTATATGCCAAGTTCTCTAGATACGAATATGTTGTATCACCCAATAAGAGAAAATGAAGTAGCAAACGCTCTTAGCTACAAATCCGTTAGGGAGCTTGGCGTGATTTGTAGCCGAACAACGAGAATTATTCGAAAATACACCGATTGGTCATTAGCCATTCGTGTAAATGTAAATGAAGGACACTGCAGCTGTAATTCAACACCGTCGCGTCGTCATTAGTTGAGGAAGTAAAAGAACGGTAGTATAAGAATCCCGACCTCGGCTAGCAGGGATGCCGCCTGGGAGCGGTGTACGCAGGATGGAGTGCCGCGTTGTAAAGCCGTCTCTATGTTCCAGATGTTTCGTGCCCTCTCGCTCGTGCATTATGAACGAGGTACATCGCACCCGCTATCTCTCCACCGTGACGCGACAAAAAATGTACCATGATATCAAAGAAAACTACCGGTGGCCAGGTATGAAAAGAGAAATTGGCCGAATTTGTAGCCCAAAGGTCCTAACCGCCAACAGGAAAGCAGATCACCTAAACCGCACTGATAACTCAGACATACAGCTCTCTCGAAATGGGAAGCAGAAATATGGATTTTGTGGTAGGATTACTCCCTGCACTGCACATGTAGAAGCATGATTCCCATGGGTGATAGTTGACGATTGACAAAATCAGCTCATTTCCTGCTAGTAAGAACTACTTTCTCAGCCAAGATTATGTCGAGCCGTATATCCGAAATAGTCGATTGCACCTGAGTACCGCATCCATTATTTCAAACAGAGTGAGCAGCGCTACTTTTACTAGATTTTGGCAAACTGCTTCAGAGAGGTCTGGGTACGCAGATTAATTTGAGTACCGCATTCCACCCCTTCTATTGCATGAACAGCCGAACGCACCATTCAAACGCTCAAAGATATGTTGCGAGTATATGTGCTGACTTTGGTGGTAGTCAGGGATGAGCATTTGCCTCTAATCGAGTTTGCTTATAATAACAAATATCACTCGCCTATTCAGATGGAACCTTTCGAGGCTTTATACGGCGAAATGCACATCGCCACATCGGTTTGAAATGGGGAGAATCGCCGTTGATTGGGCTGCATATTGTTCATTAGCCGAGGAAAAGTAAAGCTTAATGTGTGGAGCGCTATTTGGACGCACAGCCGCCAAGTCATACGTGCATATACCTGCCAGACTGGAGTCTCGGCTGTGAATGACTCCGGGTATTTCGAAAGTAACTCCGATGAAAGGGGTGATGAGATTCATAAGAAAGGTAAGCCCAAATTTCAAGGTTTGTCAGCCACACGATTCACGTGTGAACAGCCAAGTGGGCGTACGAGTTGAACTTGCCGCGACTAGAATCAGTTTCATCCAAATTTTCATGTATCCATGCTAAGGAAATGCTTAGGAGACCCATCATATAGTGTCCCAACAGATATCCAGCATAAGAGTTGTCCTACGAAGAGGTTCCAATAGCGTATCCTAGACGCACAGATTCGCAGATCGAGAACCAAAGATATTGCGTTTGTCAAAGTATTATGGCGTAACAGAACCGAGAGGAAATGACGTGGGACGCGGAGGAAGTCATGAAAGCTAGATATCCTCACTTATTCCTGTGGCTAGTCAGCGACAGTATGTCCGTATTGGCTAATTATGCAAAAGATTCTGTAGTCAGTATATGTATGGAATGAAAGATTGATGTTTAGCCGTCCAAAGGGAACTTTATAGTATTGCATGGAGTACCCATTGACCCTCTTTTTCCTGCGGCTTTAGGTTTTGGGGATGTGTCCATATTGCTGTGGGAAACTCAAACTTTTCTAAGTAGTAAGTCATGTAGATAAGTTGAGAAGTCCTCTAAATGGTAGTTTCCATTCGAGTGGACTAATGTTCTAAGCGGGGGGAGAATGTTACACTCTGTAAGATTTCCGGCATCTGGATGGCCTATTCGCACGTTGGTTAAGCATATTCGAAGCCATACGTGCTAGGAAAAGGCCCTAGAAAAGATCTGACTTAAAATCCTCACAACCATCATGGAAGGCGCCAAGTGTAGCTCCTCCGTACGGCGCCATGCTCACGGAGGCGGGGCCACCAAGTTGGCTCCGTGACACGTTGGGCCTGTCTGCCTGAAGTATATAAAGCCCCACTTCTATTTAATGATGTATTCCATTGAAATTTTAAAACGAGGGAAAGAGAGAGAGAGACGAAGAGGAGATATATATTATCGTTGATTACGCTCGCAAACGTAGTCTAAACTCAAATTAACCTCAAAATCGAGGTATTAGTTGTAGGAGCATTCCTACGATTTTGTTTCATAAATACTACTTACCTAATCGCCGAGCTACCTGACTAAGGTAAGTAGAATTGCTCCAAACTTGTGTCTATGTGCCCTAGACGTAAAGTGAATACTTCAACCTTCCGGACTTCTAAAAATAGCAAGTTTTCGACCTGTCTTTCGATAAGCCTAAGTTTAGGCTATGTTAATGGCATCGAAAGCATCGTCCTTCAAAATAATGTTGTATTTAGTGCTAATTGATGTCTATATGAATGCGCTGGGGAGAAATAGTCGAGTAATCGACGAGCCTCGTCCGACAACGATAACTCGAGGTTAAGTGGCCACGCAACTGGGAAGTGACGCCAACCTGCACTTCATGAACTTTGTAGTCATGCAAGCATACAAAGGCTCGGAGTAAGCCAGATGCCATACAACTTGGACTCTTTCCCTTTCTCTCTATCGTGGAAGTTACTTTGTGGTTATCGAAGTTCCCCAATGACTCCATAACTAATTGGAGGGAGCTGTAAATGCCCGTCTCGAGAGATTCTTTCCATCGATGTTATGTGCTTAAAAGATGATATCTATAATTTCCCGGCAAATTAAGACAAAGAGGCACTTCATGAAATCTAGTTGAGGTTCAAAAAGAAGTTGACTAAGTGACCCCAACCATAAAATCCCATATGATGCTTGTCGAAATCTTTACGGTGTCTTTTAATAATAAAGACTCAAGGCTGCAAGTGCATACGTATCGGAGGAGTTTTTAATGAGTCACACTTGGGAGGAAGCACCACAATCCTTGACAAGGTGACTAAGAGCCAAAGAGGACCGGCATACAAGGGAGGCCGGCGTGTGCTAAGTGTGTACATATGTTGTTGGTTTGATCAAGACTAGCGAAGGAAAAGGGGAGGAAGTTAACGCGATCGAGTTGGCTCACATGCGCACATCATTGGATTTGGCTGACAAAGAATATCATGGGAGCAAGAGCCAAAAAGGTAAATGCAAAAGGGAACTCAAGGAAGGGAGCAAGGAGTAGGTAACTCTAATTCCGAGGAAGAGGAAAACTTCCTAGATACCAGTGGCGTGTTTCTGAGCCAACGCCCAAGAAACCGGATAAGACAATTAGTGCCAAGGTTCTAGAAATCAAGGTCCAACCAATACAGAGACAACTACAAAGGAAAGGGTCTGTGAGGTAGGGAGTCGTGGTTCACGAGCAAGAGGGAGAATGGAGAAGAAATAACTGGAGCACAGTAATGATCGATGGATCCTACGTGTTTCTTAACGCACAATAAGCAAAAGGAGTTTTGACAATCAAAGTTGGAGAGTATGATGCACGTAAATGCTAAAAGGTATGTCCATGGATGATCAATTAAAGAAATTGAAGTGACTTATCTAGCATGGGTCGAAAGGGGAATCTCATGCCACCGCCATCAAACAGATGTAACACCACTTGGCAATCGTCGCACACATCCAGCAAAGGGTTCACTTCCTAGCAACACTGCGTAATCCAAAGAATGATGCTCATTACATGGCAAAGGATGACTAGGGAGTGGTAAAACCATGTTTTTGACCCCCGTTCCTCGTCAAGCCGGGAAGGAGGAAAGAGACCATGATTGAGGAAGAAGAGATTGGTGATGAGACACAACATGATGAGTTGCAAAGAGGTCCCTAGGGGTGAGAAGGAATGCGACATTGATCAAGGGGCAACTCTAGTGCAAAAGGCTATCCCGAGATCACCTCCACCATTCCCTCAAAGGATGAAGAAAAAGGCAGACAAAGGTAAGTTCCAAAAGTTTCTTTCAATGCTTAAACAACTTTCTGTGAATATACCGTTGATCGAAGCGCTAGAGAAGATGCCAGATATGCAAAAATCATGAAGGACTCGTGATGAAAAAGATCCGTAAGCTATGAGCCGCTTGACAATGTCCATCACTAGCCTCCATAGAAACAAGGGTCTTAGCTCAAAGATAAGACCCAAAGTTTCACGATACCCGCATCATTGCTAATGTCGAGTTCGCAAGGGCACTCGTGATCCGGGAGCTAGCATTAATCTAATGCCCGCGATCTTTAAGAAGCTAGGATTGGGAGCCCCCACACCAACCAACACGGCTACCGATGACCGACGTAACCAGAAAGAGACCCAAGGGCATCCTAGCCGGTGTGCTCGCTGGGTGCCGATAATTCATATTCCCATCTGACTCATGATCTTGGATTGCGAGGCTGATTGCGAGGTCCCAATCATTCCGTGATTCATTCCTCGCCACTCGGGAGAGCTCTAATAGATGTGGAGAGCTAGCCCGTTGAAGTTCAGATTAAAACAAAGAAGAGGTCACTTTCAACATCCGTCGCCCATGAAGCAACCAAAGGAACATAGTGTGATCTAGCACTCGAGGAGGAGATGAGTCACCTGATGAATTCTGAGTAGTCAAGAGATCTTCCAAATGCTTTTTCAACGTTAAATCGCGCTTCTTGTGAGGCAAACCCAAGTGGTTTGAGAAATCAGTAACTAGAACACTGGCTGCGGTCGAAGGCTGCTAAATCAAGCTCTTTTCCTTGGCAGTAACCCAAGTTAGAGAACTAATGTGTGCTTAGTGTGCGTGGAAACAAAAATGTGTGGTCAAAAAATCAAGGTTAATAAAGATTCAATATGACTCGTGGTGAGGTCCCACGAGTTGTGGCAGCAAGGGTGGTGAAAAGCAGAAAGTTCGAAGCAAAGTTCGACGTACGACTCATCCTACGATTCGTAACTCAATGGTACGAGTCGTAGGATGCACTCATAGGTCACTGTGTAAGTTCTCTTGGTTAAAGTCATTATGGTTGGACGAAGCCGTAGGTTGCTCCTACACGTGGTATGAGTCGTGATGGGTTAAAATTACCCGATTCGACCCATATTTTTAAATCACTACCTACTTAAACTTCAAAATTACCATTCTCCCACGCGAACACCTCACAACCCACGACCCACGACTTTAAAATCCTCTTCCCAACACCCATAGCTTCCCATCATCAAGAAAGTAAGCACAAAATTCTTACTTCAACTAAGTGTGCAAAGCCCTAGAAGTTGATTTCCATTCTATGAATCGACAATCAAGTAAATAATTTACATTGCAAACTCTAAATGCTTGAAAGTGAAACTTAAGGGAATCGAAACCCATAAGAATCACCGAGTATGCTTGAAAATCAATTCCGGTATGTTCGAAACACCAACTCGACTGAAAACCCACTCGGCAATTTATTGAATTTTTGGTAATCGGAACACCTAAAAGGAGTTACGGGTAGGGGAGGATTGAGTATTGTAAAAAGGAGTTTACCATATCTCTAGACCCTGGGGGAAATTCGAGTACCCAAAAATGTGCAAGACAAATACTTAATACACTGGGAGAAAAAAAGAAGCATAAAATGGGCTGAAAAAGGGTACGCGCAGTTGACGCACGGGTCATAGGTTGACACTACGAGTCGTACTCAAGTGCTCGTACCACTTATCTTAAAAAAAATTAACTGAAAGCCCATCCTACGACACGTGGAATCGACCTACAGTTGTACTCATGAGTCGGGTAAAAAAACAAAAATTTATTAAAAATAGACTTCATCAGACGCACTCAAGGCAACTGACATCGTACCATCTGGTACTAGTACCCGCAAGTCGTGGGGCATCATCGTGACTTCTCACGAGTTGTACCTTCAAGGTACGACTATAGCGAGGACCTGGATGATACATTGGAACTTCTCTTATCTGGATTTTTCTTTTTCAAAATGGAATGCTAACCTCTTTCTCTACAGTACAATGACATACAAACATAGGGCGTACAAATCACAAGGCCCGCAGGATATTGATAGATGAAACAACTAACTCATAGTCCGATCGCTGAGATTCACCCAAAGGGGTTCTCTTGAGGATTATCAAGTAGACACCGATGGAAAAAGAACCACTAGGAAAGAGAAAAGGCCCAAGCCGAAGAAACCACTAGCCACATCCGCTCAAGCTCCCGCCCGAAGAGAGAGCTAGAGAGGAACAACATAGGCCAAAAAACCGATCTAACATCGACTTAAGGTCAAGGGACCCAGAATGATGCGAAAAGTAGTGATGAAGAAGCTGGAGTGAGGAGACCCCGCGAGAAAATGTAACAACGTGGGTGGAGAGTGTCAAAAGCAAGAAATATATGAACAAGGCATCGCTCACCGCCAAGAATAAAAACAAAAATAAGCATCCAAGAAGAACCGCAGACTCTCACTAATCCTTGAACAAAGTTGAGGAGATGAAGCGCATTTTTAGCTTCTATGGGTTAGAATGGATGGCCAAGACCCCTACACAATACACATGTATTAGACTGCTTCTGTGGGAGTTCTATGCCAACTACCTAGCCACAATTGAGCAGAGAGTTAAAGGCTGGGTAAAGGTAAAGGATCAACCCTATTTGGAGAGTGTTCTAGTCCGAGGGCGGTAGATATATCCAATCTGACCATTGCACTCCATGTTGTATGGACCTCGACTGCACTTCAACAAGGATAACACCAAAAGTATGATTGCTGTGTGGAGGCAATGAAGGCATCGTGAGTCCTGAGCAGGGTGAGTGACAAAGGAAGTTGCAATGGCTAGCGAGGTGATCACTAATAACAAGGACGAGGCCGAGTTAAGCCATGCGTGGCAAGAAAGTGACAAAGAATTCACTAACCTTCTTAGCAAAGGCCCGTTGACACTAGTGAGACATCGATTAGCACCCACAAATAACATAACATGTTGAGGCCGATTGCAGCGGCGTTGGTGGCATGCCTCATGTCTCGTTACCCTTAACATCCCGAGATCATAGATAAAGAGATACGAGACTTGAAGTGGAAGTAAGCACTACTATTCCATTCCCGAGCCTTGTATACGCGTGCAAGGATATGAGAGTTCAACGGGTGATGAGAGATTGATCAAGGCCAAAGAATTGCGCATAGGCCTTATCCGGACGATATGAACTCTAGCGTATCTCAGATGCCTACAGCCTATCTCAAAGAATACAACCAAATGTGGACGATGTGTGAATGTCCCTAGTACTCAGGAGGCAGAGCGATACACCGCCACAAATGTCGGTCATTCAAAGTCACCACAAAGACTCGCCTACACCGGCCGCCTAGTGTACTGCACTCTGTGACTGTATAGGTACATCTTGGTACCGGCAGATTTCCTCCCGTAAGCCGGCAGAAGAGATTGATCATGGCCGAGCTCAAAATTTGGGAAATGTTGAGAATGTAAAGCCATGGATCAAATCTCGAGATGGGGATGCAAAGAATTTCTGTGCTCTTCATGCCCGCTTGGATAGTTTTGAGAGAAGATTTAATACGAGGATGGCAGAGAAGTCATACACCGGCGCTCCGGTGGCAGCATGGGTGCCTTCTGGAGCTGAAGTGGCCGAGTCAGTTTTACTGGGCAACGAACCGGTTATGGCGCCCACTCTTCCTGACTCTGATGCGTGAGCTTGATGAGGATATTTATTTGAAGCATACTAGGGGCCAACTGCAATTTCGGTGATAAAGGCAAGAAGGAGTCAATATGCCGGGTGAGGAGAGCTTGAGAAAAAAGAGAAAGAAAGAGAAGAAAGAGCACGTTTGCCAGAGCTGAGAGTACGCTAGCTCACGGCGAGCATATGACTCGAGCCGCGTGAAAGAGTTAGAGGAGTGAGAAGCTCCACATAGCTCAAATTCCTCGAGCTTGCTGTTTCCATGACCCTTCTGCAGAGCCACATCCAGCCCTGAAGCATAGAGGTCGCCTGCTTGCTACATCCACCGGGGGACCACTACCCCCATTGTTACACCATTTAGTGTGCCGACCACTGCTAGCGCCACTAATATCATGAGGTACCACCTTCGCAAGATGACAACAGGTGAAGTCCGAGTAGCCAAGGTGTATGTCCTTCCCTTCATACTTATATTTTATGCCTGGGACGAAGCTCATTTTTTTTATGGGGAGGTTGTACTTGTATTTTGGGATACTTTTTGTTCGGTCGAGGTTTTTCGCCGTGTTTCTTTCCCTTAGGCATGTTATCTAGTAGAACAACATGTGTTAGATTTTTTTGTTTTTAGTTGTTATTTTTTCTTGATTATAAAGTAACTTAGAAATACTTTACCATTTGATATGCACTATTTTGTTGTTTTTGGAAAAAATAGACCCCCTTAAAATGATTTTTCATGTATTTGTGACAACAATGCATGATTTCTACTAGATCGCTTTATGTCATTTAGCTATTATTAGTGCTAGTCTTGTTAAGCCATGCATGAACCAGACATGTAAAGTAAAATAGTTCATGTACCATGTGAGTGAGGCCTTATATTTATTACGCGTATGTTGTCAAGATCTGTAACTTGGCCCGGTTGGTCTCTACATGTTAAGGATGGCTGGTCAGATATGATCATAGCCATTTTGTTTTAGCTCACTTTTAGCCTATATTGTCTTCTACTAAAGCTCTTCTGTGGAATCCCTGATCCCAAGTTTGAGCCTTCATAGACCATGTTTCTTTGATTTACCCGTTAACCGTACTCCATTTGTTTATAATGAACCTATTTGGCCCGGTCCCTTCCTTGGATATTGTGAACCTCAACATAGCAAAATGCTTAAGCGAGGGTGGCTAGAGTAGGGGTGAGTAAACGTGGAGTGAGAGAAAAGGAAAGAAAAGAAAGGAAAAAAATGTCCAAAAATAAGGTGTGGTGAGGTGAAAAGTAAAAAGTTGAAAATTTGAGAACACAAAAAATTAAAAAGTTGAAATTGTTGAAAAATTTGAAAATCGCCTCACCCATGCAAATATTCTTAAAATGGGAAAAAGAAAGAAAGAGAAAACAAAAGAATTGAAGGTTGAAATAGGAAAATGGTGTAGCCAATGAATGTAGTGCCAAGGAATAGATAGTCACTCATAAAATCTTTCATCTTCATCATGTCCAAATTTCAAGCCTACATTACAAGTCATATCAAGTCCTATGTTGATCTTAATTTGACCATCTAACAAACCAAAGCAAGAGAAAAAAAAAAACAAGAGTAAGCCTATGGTATCTCGTTGCATAATACTTATAGCTCTTTTGAGAGAGTGAGTGCTACATTTTCTTAGTCCCATGTTCCATTTGATACTTCATACTAGAGTAGAAACTTCATTTTTCGAGGGTACATGGATTATGCTCTGTTTTTACTCTCATCGTCCTGTGAAACACATAAATGATGACTTGATCGTTGTTGATAGTTACCGACATGTCTTGATCCTTGAATATGATGTTTTGATGTCAGTTGCAATACATTAGCCGATGATGTTTCAAGAGGAAGCGGTCAACAGAGTTGTATATGTAGTGGGCCATATTTGCTCGAGTTTTGATGTATCTTAAGTTTATTTTCTAGTTGAGCGTCGTGTTTAGTTTTTCTTTTCTTTACCCGAGGATATGCAAAGTATTAAGTTGTGGGTGTTGATGTGTTGTGGATTTATAGCACTATTGATGCTCAAAACTAAGAAAATAGCATGGACTTCTGGGGTGTATTTACGTGGATATTGAGGAGGCACTTTCCTTTTATTTGTGATGTTTATATTGGAATAATAAATTGCAAAGGAAGCTAAAAGTGTGCAAAAAAGGGCAAAAGTGCAGTCCACGCACGATCCGCACTGACCTACGAGTCGCACCGAGGGCCTTGATAAGAAGCTAAAAGTCAACCTCCGGAAGATCGATCCCATGAGACTCGTGGTAAGCCGCCGGTGATGAAATCTAGAAGAATTTCACAGAGACTAATCCAGAGTACCTCTAATGACCGTGAGATGAAGGTACGAGCTGTGCACTTACGCCGGCCGTGGTGAAGTTCGTAAAAGTTCAAAGTATCGTGATCAAGCCATCAGTGCAATGTACGAAGTCGTAGGGACGTAGGTACGAATCGTATCTTTGCCTCGATACTTAGCCAAAATTTATCCAACACTTCAAGCCACTCTAGCTCGATGCCATGATCCAGAGAAGCCCATACGAGTCGAGGTGGACCCGTGATGAGGTCGGCACATATGGAAAGCGCCTCCCGTTAGTTTAGGAAAAGGATTCTTGTGTCTCTATAAATACTTTTTATGCTTTATTTTTCATGTATATATCATGCACTAGAATTTTAGTATAACATTAGTGTGAAATTACTATTGTGAGAGAATTGAGCTGACCAAGCTCAGGATCACAGCCTCCTTTTTAACTCATATCACTCTTGCTACTTGTTATTTAAGATTTGTGTTTAATCAAGGGAATCATTTCTTCCTACCATCTTTGTAAGTATTGTTTTATGTATTCAACCATGAACACAATTCACAACCTTGCAACTATGAGAGGCTAAAACCTCCATAGCTAGGGTTAGGGAACTATGGTAGGTTAACAAGCTGTAGTTGCACAAAGTGATTCTAAAACCAATACTAATTACTTATATTGTAGTCTCTTCATCTTTAATGATTCTTAGTGGTGCACAACATTAGGAAGTGCCTGAATTTTACTTTGGTCGAAGAGGTTGAGATTAGGGAAAGAAAATTACAATAGAGCCTTGATCTTGATTATTATTGTATTAACATGAGACGTGTCACAGGATAGTTATATCTTGAACTTAGTAATAACTAAGTAGTTTGCTAAACTCACGAGACTTGGTCGAGTAATTGAGAATAGTCATCAACAGGGGATCGGGCCGATTGCTCCGAATGAACCTAAGTTACGGGCCTTCCGTAAGTAAGCATAGTAAAGATCACGAGTGTATACACAAAGCTGTTAAGTGAACCCACGGGGAACACAAACCCTAGTTATCCTTTAATTATTGATTCACAAATATAATCTTGACTGTTGTTTTGTTTCTATTATTGAATTTTAATAGAATTTCCCCATTATGAAGTAATTACCATACAAGTTCATCTACCGGCGTAATCTAGGATCTTCCATATTCCCTGTGTTATCGACCCCAACCTCTAAGCCGGGGTTTTATCGACAACGTCCGCTCATACTTCAGCTAGAAGTGTGGCTTCCGAGTGTTATCACTTATGAAGAAACCGAGACCCACAATCTCATATACTGCCTAGCTATAACCGAGTCACTAACTAGAGTAGAAACCGAGAAAGGCTCGATAAGACATTGGACCGACTGCTACCGTTCATATATGGTCTCACAAAAGATGTGGTATCCCCCCGATCTAAAATGCATATACATCAACATGAAAGATTCTAAACATATCGTTGACTACATCCGAGGCCTCCGCTCCTACCGAGTGGCTAAAGCATAGAATTTGTTTATGCTGCCCGCTAGCCGTGCTAGTAGATGCCCCCGATATGTTGTGCGTGGAGGAGGTCAACTGCTCGGGGCCTCGGCCCTAACCCGATTCTCGCCTCACGGTACAATCTCCTCGAGCATGTCCCAGCCTTCCCACATCTAAAACAAATTCCTAACCCCGCCAAGCATTGGCCTAGTCCCCGCCGCACTGTGACAAGATGGAATGTTTGGTGTCTATGGAGCCCGACGCCACCCTCTCGATCATGTTCAGGCCTAGATAGCACGCTCGTCAAGTCAAGATGTCATCATGATCTCAGAGGGGTCTATTGTCGTGATTCCCACCACTCGGACCTATGTTGAGAAAACATGGGTCCTCGATCCCCGCCCTCTTGGCCTCCCTCTCCTAGAATGTACCGCCTCCATCTTCTGCGCGTACAACACAATGTCAAAGTCCATGTCCCGACGGAGCATAGTTGTCTTGCGCCCTTGTCCAAATATCCTCGCGATACCATGCACAAACTTGCTCACCCGCGCCCGCCGGCCTGGCCACTCAATCGGGGGTACTTAGACAGGCCGGTGAACTCAAGGGAGTATTCCTAACAATCATCCTTCCTTGCTTTAAATTCACGACCCGCTAAGCCAACTCCTCATCTCTCGAGGGAAGAACCGATCGAGGAATGCAACCCGAAACTTCCCATGTGACCGACTCCTCGCTCCAGCCGACCCCGCCGTCCTTCCACCTGGCGGAACCAAATATGCACAACCCTTTCACCGGGTAGGAGGCCAAATTTTTCACACTCAACACTACCCACCCCTATAACCCGGTGATCTTAATAATCTCTATCAATGAAACTACGTGGGTCCTCATCTACCTTGGACCCCAAAAACTCCTACGGTTCATCCTCAAGAAGTTTCTGACTCCAGCCACCTCTGCATTCCCGTTTTGAGGGACATGCGCAACGGCCCGCTGATTGACCTAATGGATCAAGTGCCCGCATAAGTATTCAACAATGCTGACCAAGATGAAGTGCGCTGAAGCCCGGCCCGAGGCTCGAACCGCGGCCTCATGACCGTTTCCATCCTTATGTCCCTCACTCACCTCCATTCATCCTTCAATGAGCCATGATTTTGCAATCGCAACAGCGCGAACTAGGAGGATAGAAAGGCTTTTCATCGCACGACATAAATCATGAAAGAAGGAAACATTTCCTAAAACATTTAATAGCCTCTTCGTCATAAGCGTGGCGCGTCACACCTATGAAAAAGAATCTACGTAATTTTAAGACTCCCTAGGACACAATCAACCTATAGCTCTGATACCAAGTTTGTCACGACCCAAACGGAGGCTCGAATAGTAGACATGAGACGAGGGACCCCGAGAGACACCAAGTCAACCCATGGCATAAGCATTTAATTAAATCATTTAGAAATAAGAAGAAAACATAATCATAAACTCAACGTAATTCGAACTTAATAAAACCACGTAATGAATATCTGAAACTGAATACACGTCTAAGTCCGATAAGCCTCTAATCTAGATGAGCCGATGGGACAACACCCCCCAACTAGCTCAATAGTACCGAAACTAAAAATACATCCAAGATAATCGAAAATCTAGCCCTCGAAAGATGAGGACTCACCAAACAAGCAGGTGTTAACTTTGATAACCGACAACACATACTGGGTCAACCTCGAGAACCTGATCCTACATCATAAAACGATGCAACATAGTAGTATACCGTCGTACGTGGAATGTACCGAGTTTACAAGGTAAGTAAAACCGCTAAAGTAATATAAATCATTTAGAGTAAAGCATACATATCAAAACTATGAAGTATAAGAAGGAAACCACATGCATTCATTCCCAAATCATACTTTAATACAACATGATCATGCATGGAACATCAGACCGACTCGAATGACTCAAAGCTAAAACATAACATTTATATCAAAAGCTGTGACAATGAGTCAAAACTTACTTCTTGAACATGCATGCATAAGTAGTCATCACGAGGAACGATTATAAATATGAATGACATAGACACTGTACATACCATAATAAAAACTTATGTGGTCCCGACTATTACACTAAGTGGGCAGAGCCGTTCAAAATTTTTCCTGGCTAAGGACGCTACCATGATGTCGATACTGCCGGAGGGTCAATCTGCCTGGGATAGCTCACAAGGGAGGTCCCAAATATATAAATATCAACCTATATTGGCGCGTAGTCTCCGGAGCATAGGGTGGTCAACCCTTAATCCTCTCTGCTAGACTCTTCTCCCCAAAAAAAAAAAAATGCAATGCTCTACATAGTATATAATGAAGCTCAACATCGCCTATAGACTCTTAAGCTCAACATCACCCTTGATTTAAGCTCAACATCACATACATATCAATTATGAATTCATGCATATAGAAGACTTTATTTCGAAACATACCACAAGCTCAATTATAGGTGGGAGCATCTACACCAAATCATGTGGTAAGCTACATGTAGAATATTTACTCAACATACCACAATCTAGAATTTATAATAACAAGTTAAGGAAAATTAATTTCAAACCATGTGGTAAGCTTATGTCGGAAAATTATCACTTTAAATCAATATGTGGGCATCACTCAAGGCTTTATCATAATTAAGGGTGGGTAAAAATGGAATCGAGTGGCCCGAACCGAACCGACTTAATCTTGCTTTTCTAGCTTTGGCTTTTTTCTTGCTGCTTTGGCTTTTGGTTTTTTTTATAGCGTAATTCGGTTTTCGGTTTTTTCTACTTTACCACCGGGTTTTCTGCTAAACCAATAACCGAAATTATTTCTTAACTACAATAGATAATAATCAATAAGGTAACCAAGAAGGCCATAATAATACATACAACAATAACAATAATAACAATAATAATAACAATAATATTTTATTTTATTTTTATAATAAATAATGATTAATTAAAATTTAAAACCCTAACCTAAGCCTAACTAAACTAGTAGTAACTATCGACTTGGAGACTAGTCGACTTACGTACTTCATTGGCCTTTGCACTCCGCCGGCCGCCGCACATACACACCCGACACCACCGATTTTCTGAGTTCTGACCTTCATCGTCAATCGACAATCGGCCATCGACTCATCGTCGATACGGCGACTGCGGCGCACTTCGCTGCACCGTTCGGGTCGTTCTCGCTCCCGACGCACCTCTCGCCGCTCCGTTCGACCTGTTCCCGACTTCCCGTCTGCCTCGGCCAATCGGGCGTCCGTACTCCCGTCGACGTCGACTTCCTCAACCAGCCTCGCCACCTGCCGCTGGCCGCCCAAGAGCCTAGCCGCCCCCCGCCCTCGTGTGTACTCCGTCTCCTCACCCGATGGTCGTGGTCTCGTGAATTATTAAGAAAATTAGAAAAGTACAGCAAAATTAATTAGCTTTCAATTTAAAATTCATTATGAATTTTGGGTATTGATTTATGTATTTCTTTTAATTAGCTTCTGATTGTGAATGAAATTAATTAAGATGACATATACATTTTCAAATTATGATTCTTAGATGGTTGAACAAGACAACTATGGAAATTCATAATACTTCTCTATTCAAAGTTCAAACTATAGTATACGTATTCGACTATTCGTCTATTCGTATATTTTTGGTATACTCGGCCAACCTTGACCCCGAGGATCTACTCCTTTTGTTCGGGTATATGATTTGATTTTTGAATAGTCTTTGTCTTTTTTGATATATCATTTGTTGGTTGTTGATTGTTATTAAAATATTTATGATTGTTTTTTTTAATTTTGTTAGATGCATGATGAAAGTAGAGCAGTGATGTTGGTTCAATCGACAACTCACTTGATACTCAAACTGGGATACAAAGAAAAGGAAAGAAATGCAACCAAGATCCGGGGATTTGGGTCATTTTGATAAGGTAGTTGAAAATGGTATTGGTAGAGCGAAGTGCAAGTATTGTAACAATACTTATGCTGCCCATACAAGTAAAAATGGAACAACGGGTTTGAAACAACATTTGGATAGGTGCAAGGTATATAAAACTATCGTTGAAACTTCTTCTCAAATGAAAATATCTTTTCCAACTCAAGATGCCCCGCTTTGGAAATTTGAACAAGATGTAGTTAGAAGGGCTTTGGTTGAAATGATAATTATCGATGAACTACCATTTAGCTTTGTAGAGAATGAAGGTTTTAAGAAGTTTATGAGCAAAGCCCAACCTCTATTTAGAATTCCTTCCCCGTAGAACAATAATCGTGGATAGTTATGAAGTTTATAGAATTGAGACAAGACTTGAAGAAGTCTTTTAAAGAAGCACAATCAAAGATGGTTCTACCACAGACACATGGACATCATCATAAAGAATTAATTATATGTGATTGACCTTTCATTTTATCGATAGAAGTTGGGTGTTGCATAAAAGAATATTAAATTTTTGCCCAATCTCTAGTCATAAGGGCGAGGAAATTACAAGAGGTTGGTTAGCAATTGTTTGCTTGATTGGCATTTGGACAAGGTATTCTTCAGAATCAAGATACGCGTCATCATCTAATGATGTTATAGTTAAAGAATTGTCTAAACAAATTTGAATATATGGGGAACTAATATAATGGAAGGTAAACATCTTCATGTGAGATGTATGGCTCACATACTTAACTGGATTGCAAAGAAGGTTTGAAAGAAATTGATCCTCTCACAAAAGGGTTCGACAAATGGTGAAGTATGTTAAATCATCCCCCCATGAAGAACAAGAAACTTTAAGAAATGTTGTGAAGTCCAAAGGTAGAATGATAAAACATTATCCCTAGGATGTTCTACTAGGTGGAATTCCACCTATTTGATGCTGGATACCAGACAAAAGTTTGAGAAAGCCTTTGATAGGTTTGATCCTTTTGATGACCAATTTAATACTTGTCTTTCAACTAATGTGTGTGAAGATGGAAGTGTTGCAGGTCCGCTCGAATGTGATGATTGGGCGAATGTGAGGAATGTGAGAAAGTATATTGGTTATTATTGGGAATTAAGGAAGTGTGCTTGACAGGAGATTACCACGAGTCGTGGTCACGGGGTACAAGTCGTTAAATCATCCGTTAGGAGCCCCGACAGACCAGCTATCCAGTGCACTTGAAGAGTAACCCAATGAGTCATTGGCCTAGGTGACGAGTCGTCAGGTCATCCGTTGGGATCCCCTGACAATTATCCACGCGGCAGCATGTGGTGAGGAAATTCTATTTTGTTCACCTATTGTGGTCACACTCTACAACTTATTTGCTTACTCATGCTTTATCTTAGAATGATGTTGGGTTGTCGAGATAAACTTAGGCCTTTTTTTTATTTTCAAAAGCCTCATTTGCCCAAATGAGACTACCAAATGATGCATGTATTTATAGTCTTCTCTTTTCAGCCTATGATCCTTTTTCTTAATCAACCATAATGAAATCGAAATCAATTCTCAAGTTGACTCTGTTTTTGATCTCATCCTCCTTGACACTAAATGTGATGAAAATATGAAAAAGCGTAAGGTGGGGATGACAAGGTGGGAAAGAAAGAGAAGGACAAGAGTGATTAGTTTAACCACTTTTCAAGGTACAATGAGCAAGAAAGGAAAAGAAAAGAAAAATAAAAAAAAGGAAAAGAAAAAGAGGAAGAAAATTGAGCTCACGAAAAGTACCTTGAATTGTGAAAAATTGCTAAGGAGAAGAAGAGAACAAAATGTGAAAATTAAAATGGGAGTATGATGTAGTATTCAAGGATGATAATGAGCCACTAAAATACCATATTTATATTCTATCAGCTCATTGGACTAACATTACAAGCTTAGAAAAGTCATTATGTGATCTCAACTCAGATTTCCAAAAGAGAAGGTATTTGAGAATAAAGACAAACATATGGTAGTTGTAACTTAACTTGTGAATATCTTTTTGAGAGTTGGATGTCTTTCTCTTCTCTCTTGATCTTGCGTCCATGTATTAAGTGTGATTATTATTTCTGAAAATGAACACTTTTCATGGTCTAAAAGTGTAGGCATGTGGATGATGATGGTTAGCATAAATTACTTCTCAATTTAGGTATCTTGCATGTTGAAATGATGTCATGAGGAGAGATTGCATGCTTAATCTTAATAGTTGTCAGAAAGCTGATTTTGCATGATAGAGGAGGTGGCTTGCTTGAAAATTATATGCTTGTAGCTACTTGGCAAAATCACCATAGTCATTGCACTTTGTGATACTAGAATAAGAATCAAGGTCT
Organism: Datura stramonium; assembly: GCA_018107945.1. Lineage (NCBI taxonomy): Eukaryota > Viridiplantae > Streptophyta > Magnoliopsida > Solanales > Solanaceae > Datura > Datura stramonium. The sequence continues at coordinate 98,834 of JACEIK010004942.1, forward strand.
AGGTTATATTTTCTTATTTTAGTTGGTTGAGGATAAGCAAAAGCTTTAATTTGGTGGTGTTGATGTGTTCGAATTTTGTGACACATTTGTACTTATTTTCGTAGAGTTTTGCAAACCTTTGAGTGTTAATTTAATTCAATACTGATGCTATTTTGCTAAGTTTCAGGAATCTCATGAGTTGATAAAAAAGACAAAAATCCACTGAAGTCTGATAGAAATAGGTGAAAGAAGGACTGTATATTCAAGATCTGGTCTATACTTTCAACTGCAAAGTAAAACAGAGAGCACCACAAAGTGGTCAGTAACAGACGACTCAAGATGCAGTCTGCACATTCAAAATGCGGACGATCATGAACCGTATGTTCCAAACTAATTCATTTGGTGAAGCAATTGATGGAAGAAAGTACGGATCATCTTTTAAATAGAAGGTCTATCAGTCAAATGATGGAAGGCATTTGGACAGAATGCAATTTCAAGTGAAGGTTGAAGAGTTGAACTGTATTTTCATGATGTGGTCCATCTCTGCGACCTGGGCGCTCCGAATTTGAATTTGCATAGATATTTTAGGGTTTAGTATAAATAGTTTTTTTGATATTATATTTGAGGAGTTCTACTTAGTTTTAGATATTCAGAGTTAGTTTTCATAATTTTTGCATTCTTTTAAAGATACCCAATATAATTGGAGGAGTCATTGAAGTTTTCTTTGTCCTCTCATTGCTAAGTTAGTAATCATGATTAATTCAATGTTTTTCTCTTCTTCTCTAGCCATGAATAGTTAAACCCTGATCTAGGATTATGAACCCAATGGGTTTGTGAACACTAATGATCTTAATTGG
>JACEIK010004943.1:65861-89998 GCA_018107945.1 Datura stramonium
AAATAGTGGGAGCCTCTACTCCAAAATCATGTGGTAAGGCTACTTTAGAATTATCACTTCATTATCATAAACATAAGGGCCTTTCCCAAAACCTTATCACGCTTCAACCCATTCAAATCATTTGAAAACATTATCATTTGGGAGATTTCACTCCAAAACGAAATAATCTAGTCAATTCACAAAAATCGTCATTCACACTCAACATTGGGCACAACCCAAAGCTTCACCATACATAGGTCTATTTAGTCTTCTTTGAAAACATCATCAAAATCATGGGTAAGGTTGAAAATATGCTTTTTATCATCTATTCCATCATCACTACATTATATAAGGAAATCTCTACACATGGGCGTTTTAGATTCAATTATTAGAAAAAAATAATTTTGTAAAAGAAATTAAGTTAGAATCCACCCAAGCTCGATAAATTATCAATATCAACTCAATTTAATAATACCCATGAGCAAAAATGTTAGAATCATGCAATTGAATGAAAATCCATACTTGATCATCACAAACTAATCACAAATTCATAGGGAATGGGCATGGGTGTGGATGAAAGCACCCACTCATAGCCTAACATACCTGAGAATGAAGAATTCTAACTCTTCCTAATTTCCCAACTGATATTTCCCTTGAAAACCTTGAAATTCTCCTCACTTTCTTCCCTTCAAGGCCCCACCCTTGCATGCATGAATAAAATGGCCTATATGGGTCTTTCTTAGCTTAAAACCCTCTATTATGAGCTTAAAATGACGTAGTATAGGCCCTTAGAACTTAGGAATTACGGAAAAGCCATTACCGAAATCGCTGAAAATAACTGTCAGGGTGGTCCTAACGGACGACTTGACGACTCGTTACTAGGGCACATGACACGTTGGTTCATCCGTCAAGCACACTGCCTTATCATTCATGAGAACTCAACTAGCTTGGTGACGACCCTCATAACGGGTCGTTAGGACTGACAATAACTCATTAGGTACCATCCATCAAGTAAACTGGATAAACTTCACTACCTTTCTCTAGGACCAGCCCACGAGTGACATGACGACTCGTGATGACTGACCACGAGTTGATGAATCACCCGTGATGACCTCGAGTCCTTCATCATCCCTAGTCTTCCCCACGAGTCATTTGACGACTCGTTTGGCCTTGCCACGAGTTGTTAAGTGACCCATTCTGCAACTGCTACAGCATTTTCCAATTTTCTCCTGATTCACTTTCGGGTCGGATTCTTGAATTCTAGGGGTATAACAAGTCAAGCACCGAGTGGGCTAAGGGTTGATCATCCTATGCCCCAAAACTGCGCACCAACGTATGTTGATACTATTATGTTACTGGGACCTCCCTTGTGAGCTTCCCCTTGCTCGAATGGGCCCTCCTTGTTATCAATATCATGGTAGTGTCCTTAGCCCTGAAAGGTTTTGGATGGCTCTGCCCACTTGAGTGTAATAGTCGGGACCACATACGCTCTATCGTGGTATATCAGTTAAGTGACGAGTATCCCATTGTTTAAATGATTCAGATTTGCACACTCATTACCCATGGATATAATGTTATAAATGCATATTCTAAAAGTAAGGTTTGGCCCATTGTTCAGCTTTTCTTATAAATGTCATATTTCAGCTTTTAGTCATTCGAGTCAGTTATGATGTTATGAAAAGACTATGATTTCAGAAAGGATGCGTTGTAGTCCGTCTTCTCAGATTTGAAAGCTTATGATATGATATGAATTGCTTTAAATGGTTTAGTTTATTTAAGAGGTTTTACTTACCTTGCATACTCGGTACATTCCATATAATGACCGCATACTTTCTATGTTGTATCATTTCATGATATAGGATCCGACTCTCAGGTTCAACGTTTTACTTATTTTGCATACTCGGTACATTCCATATATAATGACCGTATACTTTCTATGTTGTATCATTTCATGATATAGGATCCGACTCTCAGTTCAATCCTCTTTAGTCAACTTATCAAAGCTAGCGCTTGCTTTAGCTGAGTCCTCATCTTCGAGGGCTAGACTTTTAGTTTTCTTATGTATTTGGCGCTTTAGTATTGTTGAGTTAGTTGGGGGTCCTATCCCATCAACTCATGTTTAGAGGATTTTCGTAATTTATGTATGTAATCGCCGATGCTTATTCCGATGTTATATCTAGCAGACTTATGCAAAATTTATTATGTTGATTTTTCTAGTTGCTGATTGAGTTAGATGTATGCTTATTCCATGGGTCGACTTAGAATCTCTCGAGGATCCTTGTCTCGTGTCTATGATCCAGCCCCCGTTTAGGTCATGACAACCACATCTTTTGCTGAAGAGGCATACAAAAGTTGTCTAAAATGACTACTTTTATGAGAGCCACCGCAAAAGCTAGCCCAAAATCTCCTGCATCTTATCGCCAAAATCGGAAGCGGGAGTTGAACATTCTTATGATTAACTAACCAAACTCGCTCTCCGAGTGGATGTTATGGACGGTTCCATAATATCTCTTTGGTTTGAAGTGTGAGAATGGTGGAATCGACACTAGCAAACCCGGATTTGAGTGATCTTGATGTAGTGAATGGTCGCTTCCATCCATAGCCCCGGGCCCCATCAACGATCTATTCGAGGGCTTGGGCTGGGGAGTAGGAGCCACATGTGGCCGACTTTGATGATAAGGAGGAGGATTGAGGATGAGGATGAGGAGGTCTTTACTGTGTGGAGTTCCCACCACCCTTCGCCTTTAATGCATACATCGGGGACAAAAGTATCGTTATAATCGTGGTCAACCGCTTTTCTTTGTGGCTGTTATTGACTAATTGTTCCCTTGTTGGGTTTGTTTTCGAATTTTGTGTTTTCCTTGTTTGGCGAAATATCTGATATTGTGGATGATTTGTAGTTTTAACTGCCGTGGAATGCCTTGTTTCCGGGAATATGATGATAGAAAAATTAATGAAAAATTATTCCTAAATTGTTAGTGCAATTAATTGAATGCAGTGTTAAATTACAAAATTTTGCTGACCCATGTTGATTATCGCCATCCGTTTATAGTAGCCATGAATAAATTCCAAGGGTTTTCTTTATACTACGCTTCTTTCCCAAAGAGCGATTTTCTTTTCTTTTCTTTTTTGTTGTTTTAATTGGTGACATCTCCCAATGATGGATTGTGATGCAACTTTCTTAAGGGAAGATGTCAAATTTAATTTCTTTGTTTAATGATTGAAATAGCTTCCTTTCTAAGAGATACCACCAGAAAAATTTTCTTAAATGGCATTATTATTTTAAAAAAATAAATTTTGAGAAAGAAAGGGGTATTTGAATTTGATAGTTGAGTACTCTTTTGTCATAAAATACACATTCTTTGTTTGACTTCTTGATTCTCATGTTATTTTGTTTTATGAGTCTTGATGTGGTGATGAAAATGGTGTGAAATCCTTGGGGGGTGATGCTTTGTTGGAAAGGTTTTAGTTTAATTCTCTTGCATGAACAATTATCTAGAACTTGCCCCAAATGTGACTCAAGGAGAAATCCTGGATGTAGTCATGATTAAAGATGATTTTAGGCTTTTTTTGTGGATAGCTACTTTACTCATTTGACATCCTTGAGCATGCACCCTTGCTAGCTAATGTTGTTTTAGGAATTTTTCCGGGAAAACTACATTACAAGCCCAATACCCTTTCGTAATCCCTCTTGGCACTCATCCTCCCTAGTGTTAGTTGCGAGAAAAAAAAAAATGCAAAAATGATGCTCAAGTCCAAAAAGTGTGAAACATAATACAGTGATGAGGCAAAAACCTAAGTTTGGGGGTTACAAGAAGGAATATGGGAAAATGATGTGAACTTCACGTGAGGTGACACCACATCATGAAAAGAATAAATAAATTGCTTGAGTGAAAAGACCTAAATTGTAAAAGGCGTTGCTCTGAAAAATAAGATGAAAAATGGTTATGAAGGAGAGATAAGGAGGGCTGTTGTTTCAAAAGTGGAAATGATGTTCAAGAAGAGATAAGGTGAGGGTAATCTAAGAAGAAAATGGAGAATGCAATAAGATCTGGCTTTAAGGGCATTAGGAGGCTCTAGTCACTAGAACTTAAAAAGAGTCCTACCTTTACCCCTAGCCTAAATCATGACCTCCAAGTACTAATTGATTTTAAGTCTAGCAACTCTACATTAGTAGCGAGTTGTACGGCTGACAAGCCTATGAGTGAAGTTATGTGCATGAAAATTCTTCGTGAGAATGAGCGTATTTGTTACATTTTCTAATCCCTTGAGTGTGAATTGCTTGACAAAGAAATGTGATTCTCTCTTGTTGTGAGTAGTGTCACCTCCTTGGGGGACATGCTTCATGTCCCAAAAGATATGATCGAGACAAGATTGTAGTGAGTTTGAAGGAAAATTTGAATGTGAATTTTAATGAGTTGAGGTGCTCTATGTTTGTTGGACCAACAAGGCCCCTTGTTTTGAATGAAGGAATCAAATGTGAATAATGTCAATTGGATTGTGGTCATTCCTTGAGAAGCATTTGCATAAAGTGTTTAGTCTCCTTTTCTTTGTGTTGATGAGCGATCTTTGGTGGTATAGGTCGTAATGGTCCCTTGTGCATAATCTCATATAACATTCTTATTCCTAAAGTTCAGATGTAAATAATTGCATTACTTTAGAACAAGGGAATGATTCTAAGTTTGAGGTTTGATGAGTTGGTAGTTTACCAAATCATTAGGGCTTTTTTTAAACATGAGCTTTTGCTTAGTTTCAAGTCATTTGAGAGGGTTTTATGCTCTTTCTTTAGTTTTTACCGGCAAGAACTTTGCCAAAAGCATGGAATTAAAGAAGAGGCTCGAAGCTTGACCGATGCAACCGGCGCTCCAACGGGATGGAGTTGGAAAATGCCGATTAAAACGCAAGAGCTTACCGGGACCAAAGCGAAGGTGCAATCGCGGAACGCGTGGTCAGCACTTCAGGAACCGTCAAAAGCCAACACCTGGGGCTAGGACCTAGGTTCACTTTCTTCGCACCCGTGATGCAACGATGTGTTCGCGGCGGTCATGATCCAAACATAGGCCCAGACGTGACACGAGAGAAAGAACCTCGAGACCCCAAACTGACCCATAGCATTAACATTACATTTAAAGCTCAACATAATCAATGCAAAAACTAACACGAAATAAAGGAAGTCTGAGAATATAATACAACATCTCGATTAAATAACACGATTCTAATCGCCGAATACATACTATGTCCGGAGCAAGCTCTACAACTCCGATACAAATTGATGGGACAAGACCCTAACTAACCCACTAAAGACCGAAACTGAAAATACTTAAAATACAATTGAAAAAGGTCCTCCAAGGATGAGGACCCACCAATAGACTTAAAGATGCTAACTCCGAGGATCCGACTAATAATGAGATTGAACCTTATCGTCCGAGCCTATATCATGAAGATACAGATAAATGCTATGGCCGCACTACAATGTACCGAGTTTGCAAGGTGTAAGTAAAATTGCTAAGTAATATCATAAATCAGTGCATATCATAAAACATTAAATTATAAGATTCTCGAGAGTAATTGGATGCTAGTATCTAAAATGACTTAAAACATAACCTAATTATAACCGAATCGAATGACCCAAAGCTGAAATTGATTATTATAAATAAAACTAAAATAGTCAAACCTACTAAAAACATAATTTCATGACTGATGAACATGTATAACTGAAATCATGAGAATAATGGTATACTGCCATATTTCTTCGACATTACCACGATAGAGCTTAATGTGTCTCCGTACTATTACACTCAAGTGGGTAGAGCCTTCCAAAGACTTTGTAGGGCTAAGGCCGCTACCATGATATCAATATAAAGTTGAAGGCCCCTTGGAAGCAAGAGAATCTCACATGGGTGGTCCCAAATAATTCGATCATACCTATGTTGGCACGTGTTCTCGAGGCAATGTGGTTGACCGAATCCGTGAGCCTACTCAATGCTAGACACTACTCCGGGCACAAGCATATGCTCTCCATCATTTACAACGGCTGAACCATCGTCTTGTGATGAAACAAAATCATAATAATACATGCATAATCTAAAACATATGATGAGGAGCCTTGGCTCAACCATACTAGAAGTTTGCAGTGGAGTCTAGACTCCAAAACCATGTGGTAAAGCTAATAACATAAATTGAAGTAAATCATGAGCATACTTGATCATATGGGCTTGATCAAACTTATACATAGTTTGGGGATAGTCAAACATACTAAAAAGATAGGGAAGCAACTGTTATACCAAATACCGAATATTTAAAAAGATGAAACCGATCATGAGTGACTATCTCCGCTTGATATACATTATTAAACTAAATTCATGTATCAGAGTACATGTGCATTTGGCATGAAAGAATCTCGAGAACACGAACTGAACATGAAACTGACAGAGTAGAAGGGAGGAAACTTATTCCTCAAGCTGAAACCGAGCTAAAAGGGAATAGGATGCAGTGTATCTAGCCATCATATCTTCTGGCCCCACGTAGCTCCTTCAACATACTAGTTCTAACTAAAAACCTTTTATTGAAGCTACTTTGTTTCAGCTTTCAAACATTAAAATGAAGTATTCTTAATCGGAACCTTTTATAGCTAAGGCTATACTTCACGCCTACGCTCTCCACCTGGGACAACCAAAGCCGGATCGCCAATTCACTAATTTAAAAGCGACACATGAAAACTAGACATACTAATCCAATTCCGAAGGAAACTCCAATTCATAGGCCACCTTGCCAACACGCCTCACAATCCAGACGGATAATACAATTCGGGACTAAGTTTCCCTTCTTTGTGAACCTCATCACTCCTCCATGAGACACCTTCAAAACACTCCATCATCAACTTTGAACTCAAGCTATCTCCTCCTCACGATAGGACTTTGGAGACTTTGAGCTATTTTCACCTTTTCCTTATGTTTCACTTTCTTCAAAGACTCATGAACCGACCGTCCTATCACCATAGCTTCACCACACCGAACTAACCAATAGGCAATCTACACCTCTGTCCATAAATAGCCTCAAATAGAGCCATCTAAATGCTTGAATAGTAGCTGTTATTATGTGCAAAACCTGATGAGAGGAAAATGCTCATACAAACTACCCTTGAAGTCAATAATACATGCCCTCAACATATCCGAAGAGTCAGAATGGTCCATTCATCCCTGACTATCTATTTGCGGTTGAAATGTTGTATGTTTGACCTCGAGTAATAAGTCCCTTCCTGAATGATCTCCAATACTAGGAGGTAAACGTGGAGTTCCTCTATATGGATATGTTGGACAAGGACACTCCATGAAACCGAACTAGCTCCCAACAACAACTTAGCATAACTTCCAGCTCCGTAGTTTTCGGGACTCTTTAAGAAATGTGCTACTTAGTCAACCGTCTAGACCACCCATAGAGAGTCATACCGCCGACGAGTACGAGGAAACTCCGTAATGAAGTCCAAATCTGATTTACAACCTCCAAGTAGGGATACTAATGCACAAGCACACCTTCTAGGTTTGATGCTCAACCTCACCGTTGACGATTCAGAACTTAGCAACAAACTCTCGCTATGTCCTTCTTCATGTCATTCCACCAATAAATGTCCCGTAGGTCATGGTACAACTTGGTTGCACCTAGATGGCTAGAATATTCAGAACCATGGGCCTCGTTGCAACATCCGCTCCTCAAGTCACTCCACACCCAAACACACAAATGACCCTAATATCGTAGAGTACACCATCTTCCCTTTGAGAAAACTCACCTTCTCTAATTCTTAAACCGCCTCCTTCAAATACTTTACCAATAGAACTGATTTCCTAGCCTTGAATTCCCCGTCACCAAGGAAGACTTCCGATCTATTTTGAAATAATGACAGCATTCATCTACTCCAGTCAAAAAGATGAACTCCTAGCCGTGCAAGTCGATGCATCCTACTAACTCTTTCCTTTCCTTATCTACATGGGTCAAACTTTCCATAAAAAGCCAACTAAGAGAGATTCCACCACATTATCCTAAAGCTCGATGGTAAAGGAGACTCATATCATAACTTCAGACCCAACCACCTTCTTTGGACGTGAGATTTACAAATCCCTTCGAGTAACATGTATTGTAGGCTTACTTGGTTTGTAAACACATCCACATGGACTTGCATGCATAGTGTCTCCAAAGAGTTTAGGAGAAATACTACCACCACCAATCTCGAGAGGTCGTGAGTTGGTTAGTTCTTCGTGATAGACTTTTAGCTTCCCGGAAGCATAGGCTATAAGCTTTACCTTGTTGCATTAATACACAACCAACGCCGATCCCTGCAGGCGCCGCAATATACCACATACCCATGGTACCCCAAGTAGGTCAATAATGGTGCTGAGGTGAAATGAGCTTCAACACTGAACTTCACAAAGCCTTCTCCGACCTCACTGAAACTTCACTTCCTGGGTCAACTTAGTCAACGGCCCCCGCGAATGGATGTAAATCCTTCTAACGTACATAGTAACCAAATTAAGCTAAGAAACTCCTAATAATCAAGGACTAATCACCCAGGACTACTTTCACCGCGCTTCTATCTTGAGTCCTTCTGTGTATCTTTACACCACATGACCCAAAATGCTAACAAAGTTTCAACTAAAAACTCACAGCTTGCTGAATTTAGCATACAACTGGCGAACCTTAAGAGTCTCTGTAGCACCACCAAATAAATTAGTGACATGCTCCTCTTCATTCGAGAGTATATAAGAATAAAACATCTATGAACACAAATCACGAACATGTACAAATACGCATTTGACTGTTCATCAAATCCATAGTTTCAGAAGATAATTAGTCCAAAAGGTATAACACGAACTCATAGTGACCATATTGAGTCATAAAGGCTATCTTCTAATGTCACTCTCTCTAACTCGAAGTTGATTGATACCCTATCTGAGGTCTAGCTTTAAAAAACACTTGGCACCATGAAGCTGGTCAAACAATCAATTATGGAGGTGATACTTACTCTTGATAATGACCTTGTTCAACTACTGATAATCAATGCACATATGGAGGGAACCATCCTTCTCTTCGAAAAAAGAACCGGTGCACCCCATTGGAATTTTCTTTGTGTCTCGATGAAACCCTTATCCAAAAGATCCTTCAATCAAGCCCTTCAACTCCTTTAGCTTAATGTAGCTATTCTATAAGGAGGAAATGATATAGGCTACTTCGGAAGAAGGTTAATTAAAATTGATCTCCCTCTCGGAGGAATTCCAAGAGATCATCCGAAACACTTCTAGATATCCACACACTACGAAAAGTGACAAGATAGTCGGGCTCTCGGGATCTATCACACATTTTAACCCTAACTAGATGGTACAAGCAACCTTTAGAGATCATATTTCTAGCCCATGTAGAAATGAAATGCCCTATAGGCATAGCCGAACTACCCTTCCATTCTAGGACTTGCTCACTCGGAAATCGAAACTCTACTACACAAGTTCTACAATTTATCGAGGCTTAACATGCATGAATCCAATCCATAAAAGATAACATCAAAATATGTCATGACTAGCTATACTAATCCCGCTAAGGTGACTTTTTAAAGGATCGTGATAGGGAAATTTCTATATACTCATCGAGCTATATCAGCAACCGGGACTGAGTAGAGTCTACGAAGAATTTTATAGGATTTCAAGACTAACACCAAAGCTTACCACAACATAGAGCGTCACAAAAGATAATTTATCCTCGGGTCTAACAAAGCTACGTACATTAATGTGGAATAGTTATACCATAGTGGTGCTACATCTCCCGCAGAGGCCTCCTGGGCTTTTGATGAGATACAAGGGCATAAAACCTGCTTTGGTGCCGACCACCACCTCTGCATCTAGTGGAGGCTCCTGCTGAGTTGAGCATGCCGGTGGGGCGGTCAACTAATGGATGATTCCAGCCTCTACCATGGACCCATATAGTTGCCGGACAATCTTTGAGCATATTTCCTCGGCTTCCCACACCCAAACAAGCACCTGTACCTACTAAGAACTAACTAGTGTGCTTCTCCCACACTTGTCACAAGATGGAATACTAGGCTCCACTGCATCTTCTCCCACCCTCGAGAGACCGATGGCCGTCCCCTTTGGCTATTCCTAGATCCGATACTACACTTGCTAATCACATGCCAGGGTCATGAGCTCTGATGGGATTGTTGGTAGTGCCTATCACCAAGTCTCGTTGGGAGAATCCAAGGCTATCCATCTTGGCCCTCTTTAGCCTCTCTCTCTCCTACTCACTCGCCTGTAATGCATCTATCAACCGGGCATACAAAACTATCTATTGAGGGAGTCAATGTCCTCATGAAGCATCATGGTCCAAATAATCTTTGACCAAATAGTCTTCTATCCCATGGCCAAACCGGTTCACTCTGAGTCTCTTCTTGATCTGCCACCATCTTTAGGTGCATATTTGATAGGCAGGTGAACCCCTAAAGAATACTCATGGACCGTTATTTTGTTCTACACCTCAAGTTCACAAATTAAGCTACTAATTCATCTCCTGGGGAAAGAACTTAAACAAAAAAGCAAAGTGAAATTCATCCCACCTAATGGGACCCGCTCCGACCGCTCTCGCCATCCTTCCACTATCTGAACTAAATATGCAACCCCTTTTAAACCGATTAGAGGCTATGTTTGCGCTCTCCTCTTCTATCACCCCCATGATTTAGGTGATTTTCCTCAATCTCATCAATAAACTCGTGTGATCCTCATCCACCTTCAATCCGAGAAACTCAAGGGTTAATCCAAAGGAAGTCCCCTGACTTGCCATTTGCCGCATTCCCATTTTGGGGGATATGGGCGCTACCACCTAATGTTGAAATGGGCGGTCAAATCCCGAGCTAACATCTCGAATGGTTTCCTAAACTCGTATGGGCAACCCGTTCGGGCACGTGATCCCCTGCTGTCGGCTCTGCCCGCTAGTGCCCATCTCCATTGCCATTCTAATGGCCATTCCCATTTAAGTTTATTTCTTCCCATTGACATGGCAAGAGGCATGATTCTCGCAAATGCATATAGCACGAAAGTTACAAGGATAGAGAGACATTTCATCTCACAACATAACTCATGAAAGAACGAAAGTTTCCCCAAATGTCTCATAGCCTCTTTATCATAAGTGTATCGCGCTTCACACCCATAAAAAATACTTTACTTAATGCGGCTTTTAGACGCCCTATGACACTTCAAATCCTAATTGTTACACCAAAATTTTGGTGATATATAATGATTTTATGCTAAGTTAAGGGAAGTATGGGTTGTATATTTATCATATATTACAAGGGAAATGTGTAACAAAGGAAAAAAAGATTATGTAAAGTTTATAAATTAGGATCAATTTAAATGACCATATCTCCTAATATATAATTAACATAAGTTAATCCCGAGATTTGATATGACGTGGCACTAACGAGGTATGCCTTAATTTTGATATGAAAATATAAAAAGTCAAACGAGTATAAGCACGGTAAATGAATGCTAAGTTTGTTAAAAGAAAATGTTAAGTTAAGATATTCCTTTGTGCTCCTCGTGTTAGTATTTCTAGGAGATGTTTAAAATCATGAACGTGTGCCTACACTCTGCCCCATGATATTCCAAATTTCTCTAGGAACTTCCCTAGAATTCATTCGCGCATATATATGTATTTAAATTTTAAATGAAAGAAATATGGGTATGAAATAATTATAGTATTAGGGGGACATGGTAAAGATCCTACACATGTTATAGTTACTAAGTCGGCATATTTCATGGTTGTCAGTATCTAGATAATTTGTAATGCAGCCCTACGCCTCCCCTTTATGATTGCGATTGAGGTTTATTTATTTTACCCGTGTGGTACACCAAACTGGAGATATTCTTTATCTTACTGTGTGGTACATCCGCCGGAGATATTTTTATTTACCTCGGTGTGGTAAAACCGCCGGGAGATATTTTTATTTTACATCCGTATGGAACACCTAGCTGGAGATATTTTTATTTTACCCCGATATGGTATACCGACTAGAGATATTTTTATTTTACCCAAGTATGTATACCGGCTGGACTAATCTTATATATGGATTTATGGTTGGCTGGTAGCCGTATTACGCTATAGTTTCTTTCCCCGTGGCGCTTCTCAATTGCATTTTCATCTCATTATACGCATCTGTAGTTTTGGTTTCCGTGATTCCAAGTTGTTACTATTCCTTATTCCTAGTCATTATCTTGAGTTCGATTATGTTGTACTAAGTTGTTATCAATTACGATTGCATAGTTCCAAAAGTTATATCTATCTTTATATGTTTATGTGCCGAGTCCGTTGTTACAGGATTATTATCTCATTGTTACAGTTTAAAACTTTTACATACCGCAATTTCATTTCGTACTAACGTCCTTCGCTTGGGGACCTCGCGTTCGTACGCAAGTGCAAGTAGAGGTCGGGATTGCCAATTGAGTAGTAGTTCGGTGAGATCAACTGATGGTTGGTATTCTCCTTTCTTCCTGGAGCTTGGGGCTTAGTTATTTATGCTTGAGTTTTGTGATGTAGTTGGGCGGGTAGGTTGGAGCCTCCGTTCGACCATCACCCGTTTTTACTCTTTAGTGTCTTTAGAACTTAATGTGCCTATTTGTTCAGCTTGTGTCTTTGTTTCCGCTTTTATTAGTGCTTGGTTTAGCATACTCAGAGACTTGGTTGCATTTCAGTTGTTTACCGCTTACGTATGTCATATAAGCTCGCTTTCTTGATCAATGATGAATCGAGTGCCAGCTTGTGCCCTATCCAATTTTGGGGAGTGACACTAATGCTCCGATATCAAGATTGTTAATGACCCGAACATAGGTTCTGATTGAGACACGGGATAAAGAATCGAGAGGCTCCAAGTTCACCCATGACAAAAGATGACATCTAAAGCTCAACAAAATCACCCAGTAACCCATGGCATGAATTAGTTGTATGCATGTTATGCTTCGTTAATTATAGAACCCGTGGCGGTGCAGCCCACCTTTCTAGCGAGTCAAGATAGAGTGGAAGGGTAGTTCGGCTGTGCCTGTAGGTCACTTTATTTCCTATCTTTAGGAAAGGAATACGATTTCCATAGGTTGTGTGGATCACCTGGCCAGTTAAGGATATTACGCCGAGACCCCGACTATCCACTGGGCCCAAAGGTATGTGAGTATCCGAAAGTGATTCTCACGATTTACCTGGTGTTCCTCCCGAGAGGGAAATTGATTTTGGTATTGACCTTCTCCAACACACATCCTATATCTATTCCTCCCTACATAATTGCTCTATCCGAGCTAAAAGAATCAAGGAGCAATTGAAGGATCTTTTGGATTAGGAGTTTCATCGTATCAGTACAAACCAAGGTGCACTAGTTCTCTTTTTTTAAAGAAGGATGGTTCCTTTGATTTGCATTGATTATCGGCAATTAGCAAAGTCACCATCAAGAATAGGTATCCTCACTGCACTGATGATTTATTTGATCAACTTCAGTGGTGCCAAGTGTTACGATAGATCCTTTATCTGTGTACCCTAGCTCAAAATTCGGAGAGTGGAATCCCAGAGAAATCCTTCAGACGTGGTATGGTCATTAAGGAGTTTGTAGTTATGTCTTTTTTGACTAACGAATGCTCGTGCAACTTTTATAGACTTGATGAACAATGTGTTCAAGCCATGCCCTAGACAAGTTTGTGATTGTGTTTATTGATGACATTCTCGATATACTCTTGAGCGAGGAGGGTTTGGGTAACTCTTTAAGGGGTGGTGCTACAAACTCCCAGGGATCACCAACTATATGCTAAATTAAGCAAGTGCGAGTTTTGGTCAACTCAATGGCATTTTTAGGTCATGTGGTATCAAGAGGCATACGAGTGGAGTCCTTAAAATAGTTTTATGAAGAATTGGCCTAGACCGGTGAATCCTTCGCATATCGTGAGAGCTTTTTTTGGGCTTAGCTTGCTACTATCGGAGATTTTTTGAAGGTTTCTCGCCTATTGGCAAGATCTCCTTGACCAAATTGACCCAAAATAAGGTGAAATTCCAATGGTAAGAAGCTTTTGAGAGAAGCTGTGAGTTGAAGACCCGACTTATTTTATCACCGATGTTAACTCTACCAAAGGGTATAGATGGTTTCAGGTAGCATTGTGGATGCTTCAAAGATCGTACTTGGATGTGTATTAATGCATCACCGAAAGTTGTAGCAAATGCCTCCACACAAATGCTTAAGGTTCATGAAAGGAACTACCCGATCCATGATATTGAATTGGTCATGGTGCTTTCGCTTGAAAATATGGAGGCATTATCTGTACGGGTCCATGTAGATGTGTTTACTGAGCATAAGCGTTGTAATATGTGTTTACCTAGAAAGACCTCAATCTTCTACAAAGCGAGGTGGTCGGAGCTACTCAAGGACTATGATATGAGTGTCCTTTACAATCTAGGCAAGGCAAATGTAGTAGCGTATAGAACTTAGTAGAATCTCCATGGAAAGTGTGTCTTATGTAGATGAGGGAAAAATGGAGTTGGTGAAAGACATGCATCCATTGGCAAGGTTGGGAGTTCGGTTGGTTGGATTTGACCGATGGCGCGTAATAGTTCTGTAACGAATCGAATCGTCCTTGGTGAGTGATGTAAAAGCTAGAAGACAAAGACCCTTTTTTGGTGTGGAAGTTAAAGGAGGCCGTTCGTAATCGTAAGGAAGAGTCTTCTCCAAAGGGGAGATAGGTGTGCTTCTTGATAATGTGGTCGCTATGTATTTCAAATTTTGGTGATTCGAGGATCCTGAGCTGCACGAGGTTTGCGATCTGTGTATTCAATCCATCCCGGTGCCACCAAGATGTACCATGATTTACTAGAAGTCCGTTGGTGGAATGGCATGAAGAAGTACATCATATAATTTTTGGCTAAGTGTCCAAATTATCACAATTGAAGATCGAGTATTGGAGACCGGGAGGGGTGCTTTAGACACGTATTCATACTTGGATTTGGAAAGAAATCAATATGGACTTCATCACAGGTTGTCTCGCACTGCGACAAGATGACTCCAGCTTGGGTTGTTGTAGATAGGTTAACCAAAGCCGCACATTTCTACCGGTCAAAACCACGAATTGATGGAGGATTATGCCAAGCTATCCATTCGAGCTAGTCTGGACAGATATGTGGACCGCCCGTCCATCATATAAGACAAATGGGTATCCAATTTATCTCAAGTTTTGAGGTCAAGCTCAAAAAGGACTAGGTACTCAAGTTACCGCACAACATTTCACCCGCAAATGGATGGTCAAGTGGAATGGACAATCTGCATCTTTGAGGACATGTTGAGAGCATGGACATCATATCAAAGGTAGTTGGTATGACTGGCTTTCATGTTATTGAGTTTGGATACAATAACAAATGTACCATTCCAGTGATTTAGATGGCTTCGTTTGAGGCTATCTATGGGTTGAGATGCGATCGCCTACTAGTTTGTTCGGTTGGTGAAGCCGCGATGATAGGACAAGATTCATCAATAAGGCTATAGAGAAGGTTCTACTCATGGGACAGTTGAAAATGTAGCTCAAAGTCACACAAAGTCCTATGCCGATGTGAGAATGAGAGAACTCGAGTTCGGAAAGGATGATTGGGTGTTTCTGAAGGTGTCTCCTATGAAGGAGTGATGCAGTTTGAAAGAAATGAAAACTTAGCTCCTCATATGTTGGCCCCTACCAATATGAAATGGGTTGGCAGTGGTGGCATATGAATCGAGTTGCCCTCGTAATTAGCTTTTGTGGACCCCGTTTTCCATGTATCGTTTTAAAAGTGTTTGTGTGATCCCTCTAGTTGTCTCGGTGGACAAAGTATGGTGTGAAGGACAGTCTTAGTTATGAAGAGTTTCTGGTGGAAATACTGGATATTCAGGTTCGAAGGCTAAGGAATAAGGAAGTAGTCAGCTAAGCTCCTCTACAACCTAACGAGTTGATGCGACAAGACCCCAATTAACTCACTAAAGACTAAAATTGAAAATACTGAATATAAGTTTTTAAAAGGTCCTTGAAAGGGTGGAGGATTCACCAAAAGATTATGAGATGCTAACTTTGAGGATATAATGTTATACTTCGGAAGCCCAAAGATCGAACTCGGAAGTTGAAAATAGAGAAAACTAAAATTTACACCATATCACATAATGAATCATTCAATGACTCCGTGGAAAGACCACAACTCGTGAGGTGACTCATGGTGAGGTACTAGAATTGAGTTCAAAAATTTGTTTATGGGTCACTATGGCCACACCACAGTTTTAATTAGGCCCTACAACTCACGGCCGCCTTGGCAAAGGAAATAACAGGAAGTGTGTGGCATTGCACTTGACGGATAGGCCCCACGAGTCAGCCAACACCATGATTCGGTGGATCGTATTGGCTAGGGTAACTAATGATCTGGGGTCGAGGTAGTGAGATAACAAGTGGTAACCATTAGTCGTGGTCACTGTAATGACTCGTGAGTGGTGGCCCGTTCAGGAGTTCTAGGTGAGATTTTGACAGTATGCCCAATGACCGATGTAACAACTCGTAGTCGTGGCAATGTTAGGTGCTCCCGTGGGGACTGACGAGAAGTTATTTTTAGCGGTTATTAAGGGTATTCCCTTCATTCTTATGCTCTAGGGTCCTATACTATACCGTTTAAGTTATTTTCGTAGTGTATGAAGGTGGGATAAGCCATTCTAGCCTATACTAAACACATGTTTAAAGTAGGAAGATAGAGAAGAGATCAAGCCTTAGCTCCTCCAATTCTTCTCAAATTTCTTAGGAAATCAAGGAAGTGTAAGAACCAGCTTTAACCAAGTACGTAGGGTTATGGATGGGTGAATTTGTTCACACCCATGCCCAATCTCTCTATAAATCATGAAAATCTTATGATGACTCTATGGAGTGTTAACCTAATGCATGAAATTTCTAATTTACTACATGGGTATGATTAAAGGGTGTATTTATTATTGAATTATGAATTATGGACAAGTTTTATGTTGTTTTCCTTAAAATAATGTTTCAAGCTTTACAAATTTAGAATGCCCAATTATGAGAAGTTTATGAAAGTTAAGATTAATGATGAATGTTAATGTATGATGAAGTATTAATTATGAAAAGCATGGTTTCAAGTAACCCATGTTTATAATCATGTTTTCAAGCGAATTAAGTATTTTCAAGTATGTTAAAGTATTGGGAAATGTCCATGTTCTAGAATGATTAACGATTTATGATATGGATTTCATGATTGGATCGATTTATGACGTTTTGGCCGATTTATTGGCCCTTGATTCATGTCTAAAAATGTATGTAAATGGGGATCAAAGATGATAATGTTTATTTGTCAATGAATCACATGAATGATGTTTATGATTTATGTACGACCCTAATGCATGTTTTTGGAGAATTTGTCTAGCACCGAGTAGTCATGCTCAAAGGGACTACGCCGGTGTCTCATTACTACGTGCCACCATAGGTTTTTGTTGATACATTACTAGTGTTAATGGATCCTCCTTTCGTGATATCGCATAATGCGCGTCCCTTGCCTGGAAAGCCCGGGGACGATCTTCCCTCCCCACTTAAGCGAGATAGTTGTGGCTTCATGTAAGGCTCTACCATGATGGTGTCGGTTATGATGAGTCCTCCCATTATTCCGCATGTTTTTATGCATTGTTATGTTTATGCTATTTCGCTCAAGTTATGATTTATAATGTTTCTCTTATGATTATGATAATGAAGGAATGTTTTGAAAATGCTGGAGCCTTTATGTTGCATTATGATATTTATGTTATGAGCATGTTGTTCTTCTCTCATGATTTCTTATGAATTTTTATGTATTTTAAATGTCCCTTTTATTTACCTTTCTCATACTTCTGTGATATTCCACGTACTGAACGCATACTCTATGTTGTATCATTTAATCATACCAGGCTCCAACCTTCGTAATCTATAACACTCGCATTAGATCATTCTCAAGTTAGCATCCACCACAGGAGTCCTCGTTCGAGGACCGCTGATACGCTATCTCTATGTTTAATTTTCTAGACTTGTTGGGTTAGTCAGTGTCAGCCCCATCAACCCATCGATATGTTAGTGGCGCTAAAACCATGTATTGTATTAAACTATCATGTATGAAGTGCGATTAATTTCCTATGTTATTGCATTACTATGATTCCTTTATGTTATTGTGTGAGTATTTCGTGTTATTGATTGAGTTAGAGGTATGTTCATGCCATGGTTCGATGTTGAGTCTCTCGGGGCTCCTTGTCCCATATTGTGATCCGAGGCTACGTCCGGGTCGTGACAAACTTGGTATCAGATCCATAGGTTTGAAGTGTCCTAGGGTGTCTGAAAGTTGGGCGCTGAGTAGATTCTTTTTCATTGTTGTGAAGCGCGCCAAACTTATGACGAAGAGGATATAAGATGTTTAGGAAATGTTCCCTTCTTTCATAATCTATGTCGTGTAATGAAATGTCCCTCTATCCTTCTAACTTGTGCTATTTGTGATTGCAGAATCATGGCTCCCACCGTTTTTGGTAATCGACACATAAGGAATGGGAATGGAAATGGACACGAGGATAGCACAAAGACGGCACCAAATAAGCCCCACTACCCAGAGTACTATGTACTCTGTCGGCCCAGCGCCGAATTTCGGGCAAAATGCATTCGCATGCTAGGGTAGGCCTTCACCACTTAGGTCAACCAATAGGCAACAGCCCATGTTCCGCAAAAATAGGAATATGTGGCGCAACTCGAGTTAGAGATTTCTGATAATGAACCGCTTAGAGTTTCTTGGGTCAAAGTAGATGAGAACCCGCATGAGTTCATTGATTACTGTGAAGATCACTGTCATGGGGGGCAGGGGGAATGGAGCTGAGTGTGCACAGATTTGGCCTTGTATCAGTTGAAAAGGGTCTCACACCTGTGGTTTCGACAAAGGGAAAGATAGAGGGCCACCGGAGCAGCCTTGTCACTGGGAGGAGTTCCATGTTCCATTCCTAGATCGGTTCTTCCCTTGTGAGATGAGGGAGTTGAAGCGATATCCAGTTCGTGAACCTTGGGCCAGGGAGAAGATGATAAGGGAGTATGTAAGTCCCTTTGAGTTCACTCACTATCAAAGTACGAGTTAGGTTGACTGAAGGTGTGAGGAAAGTTTGGTCATGGGATGGCGAACTATTTGGATGTAATATTGTAGGGACCGCTATGCTCCACCAGATATGTATTTCTCAAATAGTATTATACCCCCAAAGAGATGGAGGTGGTGAATATGAGGGAGAGAGAGAGGTCACAAGGGCCCGGATAGACAATACACTAATAGAGATCCGACGGTGGTTACCGCCTCAGATGTGCAGCAACGGTCACTAGCTCCAGCACACCACAAGTGTTCCATCTAGACCCAAGGGTGATCATAGGAGAATGCCCTATCACCGAGATATCAGAGGGGCATGCCCGAGAGTTCTTTCTCGCCCGTATATATTTGTTGGTGGATGCGGTAGATCCGGCCACATACACGAGTGTTTCCATTTTCTAGAAAGGATGATGATAGAGGTCGGGGTACAAACTACTGTGTCGGCAAAGAGCTCTCCAGCACTCGTGATCCGAAGGGGGCATCCACTAGTCGGCGTGGGGGCGCACCAAAATAGATTCTATGCTCCCTCGCCTCGCGCCGAGTATGAGAATTCATTGACGTGGTTACTAGTATATTACAAATGTTTCACCTTGATGCTTATGCTCGTTAGATACAAGGGCTACCTTGTCTTTTGAGACACCTTATATCAGTGAGCTTTGGAGTCACCTCCCAAAATACTACCTCTACCCCGTTGGTGAGCCTGGTTTCTAGGCGGGTGTAGTAGAAGTTTCTCAATCACAGACAGTGCAAAGTCACCTCCGTGTACTCAAGTATAGCTGGCGTTGATCGACTTTGATATTATTCTTGGCATGGATTGCCAGGCGCATGTTATGCTTCTCGTTTAATTATAGAACCCGCATAAAGGGGGCCCACTTTTCAGTGAGTTAGTATTGGAGTGGAAGGGTAGTCTGGCCCATGCTTGTAGGTCACCTTTATTTCCATCTTTAGAAAGGAATATGATTTCCATAGGTTGTGTGTATCACCTAGTTAGGTTAAGGATGTTAAGCCCGAGACCCCGATCATCCCCTGCCGCTCTAGTGGTATGAGTATCCGAAAGTGATTCTTGATGATTTACCTGGTGTTCCTCCCGAGAGGGAAATTGATTTTGGTATTGACCTCTTCCCAACACACATCCTATATCTATTCCTCCCTACAATTGCTCTATTCGAGCTAAAAGAATTGAAGGAGCAATGAAGGATCTTTTGGATTAGAGTTTCCATCGTACTCAAGCACATGCCTCGCGGGTGCACTAGTTTGTTTGCAAGAAGGATGGTTCCCTTGGATGTGCATTGATTATCGGTACTGAACAAAAGTCACCATAAAGAATAGGTATCCTCTACCCGCACTGATGATTTATTTGATCAACTTCAGTGGTGCCAAGTGTTTTTCGATGATAGATCTCTTATCTGTGTACCGTTAGCTCAAAAATTCTAGGAGAGTGAAATCCCGTGAGAAATCCTTCGTGACGTGGTATGGTCATTATGAGTTTGTAGTTATGTCTTTGACTAACGGAATGCTCGTGCAACTTTTATAGACTTGATGAACAATGTGTTCAAGCCATGCCCGGACATGTTTGTGATTGTGTTTATTGATGACATTCCGGTATGCTCTTTGAGCGAGGAGGAGTTTGCAACTCTTTAAGGGTGGTGCTACAACCCTGTGGATCACCAACTATATGCTAAATTAAGCAAGTGCGAGTTTTGGTTGAACTCAATGGCATTTTTAGGTCATGTGGTATCAAGTGAGGGCATACGAGTGGAGTCCTGTAAATAGAAGCGGTGAAGAATTGGCCTACACCGGTGAATCCTTCGAATATCGAGCTTTTGGGCTTAGCTGAGCACATCGGAGATTTTTTGAAGGTTTCTCGTCATTGCAAAAGACCTCTTGACCAAATTGACCCAAAATAAGGTGAAATTCCAATGGTAAGAAGTTTTTGAGAGAAGTCAGAGTTGAAGACCCGACTTATTTTATCACTCGATGTTAACTCTACCAGTTACATAGATGGGTTCGTGGTAGTATTGTGATGCTTCAAAGATCGTACTTGAATGTGCATTAATGCATCACTCGAAAAGCTGTAGCAAATGCCTCCACACAAACTAAAAGGTTCATGAAAGGAACTACACGACCCATGATATTGAATTGGCCGCTGTGGTTTTCGCTTTGACAATATGGAGGCATTATCTCAGATGGGTCCATGTAGATGTGTTTACTGAGCATGTTGCAATATGTGTTTATTTCCCCTAGAAAGACCCTCAATCTTCTACAGCGAGGTGGTGAAGCTACTCAAGGACTATGATATGAGTGTCCTTTACAATCTAGGCAAGGCAAATGTAGTAGCAGAAGAACTTAGTAGAATCTTCATGGAAAGTGTGTCTTATGTAGATGAGGGAAAAATGGAGTTGGTGAAAGATTACGCATCCATCGTTGGGAGTTAGATTGATAGATTTGACCGATGGCGGTTTAATAGTTCGAATGAATCGAATCGTCCTTGGTGAGTGATGTAAAAGCTAGGCAAGACAAACACCCCGTTTTGCGGTTTCTAAAGCGAGGCCGTTCGTAATCGAAGGAAGAGTCTTCTCCAAAGGGGGAGATAGTGCAAGCCGATAATGTGGTCGCTTATGTATTTCAAATTTTGGTGATTTGAGGATCCCGATGCCGCACGAGGTTTATGGATCCGTATTCGAATCCATCCCGGTGCCACCAAGATGTACCATGATTTACTAGAAGTCTGGTGGAATGTGGCATGAAGAAGTACATCATATAATTTTTGGCTATGTCCAAATTATCGCAATTGGAAGATCGATATCAGAGACCGGGAGGGGTGCTTCTAGATACGTATTCATACTTGGATTTGGAAAGAAATCAATATGGACTTATCACAGTGTTGTCTCGCACTCGGCGACAAGATGACTCCAGTTTGGGTTGTTGTAGATAGGTTAACCAAAGCCGTACATTTTTGCACGGCCAAAACCAATACCCATGGAGGATTATGCCAAGCTATCCATTCGAGAGCTAGTTCGATTGCATGGATCGCCCGTCCATCATATAAGACATGGGTATCCAATTTATCTCTCAAGTTTTGAGGTCGTTTCAAAAAGGACTAGGTACTCAAGTTAAGATCATAACATTTCACCCGCAATGGATGGTCAAGTGGAGTGGACAATTCGTACTCTTGAGGACATGTTGAGAGCATGCATGATTGATATCAAAGGTAGTTGGCATGATCATTTTCATGTTATTGAGTTTGGATACAATAACAACTACCATTCCAAAAAGATTTAGATGGCTTCGTTTTGAGGCTATCTATGGGTTGAGATGCGATCGCCTTACCAGTTTGTTCGAAGTTGGTGAAGCTGCCATGATAGGACAAGATTCATCAATAAGGCTATATAGAAGGTTAAACTCATATGGGACAGGTTGAAAATATTCAAAGTCACACAAAGTCCTATGCCGATGTGAGAATGAGAGAACTCGAGTTCCTGGAAGGATGATTGGGTTTTCGAAGGTGTCTCCTATGAAGGGAGTGATGCAGTTTTGAAAGAAATGGAAAACTTAGCCTCGTTATGTTGGCCCTCAACTGATTATGAAATGGGTTGGCAAGTGGTGGCATATGAATTGGAGTTGCCTCGGAATTAGCTTTTGTGGACCCTATTTTCCATGTATCGCTTTCAAAGAAGTGTTTGTGTGATCCCTCTCTAGTTGTCTCGGTGACAAAGGGTGGACAGTGTTGGTGTGAAGGACAGTCTTAGTTATGAAGAGTTTCTGGTGGAAATACTGGATATTCAGGTTCGAAGGCTAAGGAATAAGGAAGTAGCTTCAGTTAAGCCTCTACAACCTAATGAGTTGATGTGATAAGACCCCAATTAACTCACTAAAGACTAAAATTGAAAATACTGAATATAAGTTGATAAAAGGTCCTTGAAGGATGAGGATTCACCTAAATATTAAGAGATGCTAACTCTGAGGATCTAATGTTATACATCGGAAGCCCAAAGATCAGACCCGGAAGTTGAAATAGAGAAAACTAAAAATTCTACACCAGGTCACAGAATGAATCATTCAGTGATCTGTGGGAAAGACCACAACTCGTGAGGTGACTCATGGTGAGGTACTAGAATTGAGTTTAAAAATTTGTTTATGGGGTCACCATGGGTATGACCACGAGCTGTAGTTAGGCCCCACAACTCGTCGGGTCAGCCGTGGCCAAGGAAATAAGAGGGAAGTGTGAGTGGCATTGCACCTGACGGATAGGCCCCACGAGTTAGGTCAAACACCATGATTCGTTGGGTGGATCGTAGTCAGTAGGTAACTAATGATCTGGGGTCGAGGTAGTGGAGATAACGAGTGGTAACCACTAGTGGTGGTCACTAGTAATGACTCGTATGGTGGCCCGTTATGAGTTCTAGGTGATATTTTGACAGTATGCCCAATGACTGATGTAACAACTTGTAGTTGGTGGCAAAGACTGGTTAGGTCCCTCGTGGGGACTGACGAGAAGTTATTTTATGCGAAGTTATTAAGGGTATTCCCTTCATTCCTATGCTCTAGGTTCCTATACTATACCATTTTAAGTTATTTTCAAAGTGTATGCAGGTGGGATAAGCCATTCTAGCCTATACTAAACCCATGCATGCAAAGTAGGAAGATAGAGAAGAGATCAAGCCTTAGCCCTTCCTATTCTTCTCAAAATTTCTCTTAGGAAATCAAGGAAGTGTAAGAACTAGCTTTAACTAGGTACATAGGGTTATGGATGGGTGAATTTGTTCACACCCATGCCCAATCTCTCTCTATATCATGAAATTTCCTATGATGACTCTACAGAGTGTTAACCCAATGCGTGAAATTTCTAATTTACAACATGGGTATGATTAAAGGGTGTATTTATTATTGAATTATGAATTATGGGCAAGTTTTATGTTGTTTTCCTTAAAATAATGTTTCAAGCTTTACAAATTTAGAATGCCCAATTATGAGAAGTTTATGAAAGTTAAGATTAATGATGAATG
>JACEIK010004944.1:26369-44287 GCA_018107945.1 Datura stramonium
CCGGAGGCTGTGTTTACAGCCGTTATATAGCCCTTTGTTTCCAGGAACCTGAGATAGAGCTAGTCAGGCACCAGATATGCCTCGGCCCACCAGTTAGTAGCCCAGGTCCTTCTAGGGCACCAGGTGCCAGTCATACCCCCCAAGGCGGGGCGTGACAGTCTTTAAGGGACTTTTGGATTTATCAAGATGCCATTCGGATTATGCAATGCCCCGACCACTTTTCAAAGATGTATGTTGGCCATCTTTTCAAAAATGGTGGAGGACTTTCTTGAGGTCTTCATGGATGATTTTTTAGTGGTGGGTGATACATTTAATGAATCCTTAGACCATCTTGGTCAAGTCTTGAAACCGTGCGAAAAAACTAACCTAGTTCTTAATTGGAAAAACTGTCACTTTATGGTCAAGGAGGGAATTGTGCTTGGTCATAAGATCTCTGAAAAAGGGATTCCGGTCGATCAAGCCAAAATGGATGTCATTTACAAGCTTCCTCCATCAATATCGATGAAGGGTATGAGAAGTTTTATAAGCCATGCTGGATTCTATAGGAGATTGATCAAGGAGTTCTCAAAATTGCACTGCCCAGTACAAACTCCTTAACAAGGATGCCAAGTTTGTTTTTGATGGCAAGTGTTTGAAGGAACTTGAGGAATTGAAGTAGCAGTTGAGCGTTACACCTATCATAAGTACTCCCTACTGATCCCTACCATTTGAACTCATGTGTGATGCTAGTAGGATGACTATCGGAGCAATGTCAGGGCAGCGACATGACAAGATTATATATCCTATCTACTATGCTAGCAAGACTCTGGACATAGCCCAAATGAACTATATTATCATTGAACAATAGCTACTTTCCATTGTTTATGCTTTTGAAAAATTCAGGTCATATTTGTTGGGATCAAAGGTGACAGTTTATACTGATCATGTTGACTTGAGGTACTTAATAACAAACAAGGATGCAAAACCTTTATTGATTTGGTGGGTGTTT
This sequence comes from Datura stramonium, assembly GCA_018107945.1. Classification (NCBI taxonomy): domain Eukaryota; kingdom Viridiplantae; phylum Streptophyta; class Magnoliopsida; order Solanales; family Solanaceae; genus Datura; species Datura stramonium. Next base: position 27,358 of record JACEIK010004944.1, read on the forward strand.
TTGCTACAAGAATTCGACTTTGAGGTCAAGGTTGCAGATCATTTGTACCGCCTTGAGGAAGATGGAAAAACAGTTGGAGAATTACAAATTAATGATACTTTTTTCGATGAACACATCTTGATTATGACTTCTTACCTAGCACCTTGGTATGCGGACTATGCTAATTATCTAGTGACAAGAATTGTATCGGAGGGCCTCAAACCTTATCAAAGAAAGAAGTTTCTCAATAAAGTGCAACACTATTTGGTGATATGTTCATGACAGTGAGATGATGAATGTTTTGAGGGCCTGTCATGACTCCCCGGTAAGAGGGCATCATGGGAGTAATTGTACAGCCGTGAATATCTTAGAGTGTGGCTATTATTGGCCACCATCTACCATGATGCTAATATGTTGGCTAGAGATTTTGATCAATGCAAACAGCAAGGGTCCATATCGTGGAGACAAGAGATGCCCCTAAATTTGGTGTTTGAAGTGAAGTTATTTGATGCTTGGGGAATTGATTTCATGGGTCCCTTGGTGAGCTCTTATAGTATGACATACATTTTGGTGGTGATGGATTATGTGTCCAAATAAGTTGAGGCCGTAGCATTATCCAACAATGAAGTGAAGAGTGTGACAACTTTCCTCTAGAAAAATATCTTCACACGGTTCGACACACCAAGATGTATAATAAGTAATGGTGGATCTCATTTCTGTAACAAAGTATTTAAGAACTTGCTTTTAAAATATGGAGTGAAGTACAAAGTGGAAACCCCATACCATTCTCAAACAAGTGGCCAAGTGGAGGTGTCAAATCAGGAAATCAAGAACATCCTAGCTAAAACTGTTAATACAAAGCGGAACGATTGGTCTAGGAAGTTGGATGATGCTCTATGGGCCTATGGGATAGCGTACAAGACACTAATTGGAGCTTCTCCTTATCAACTGGTCTTTGGGAAAGCATGCCGCTTGCCCATCAAGTTAGAGCATAAAGCCTTATGGGCCTTGAAGAGGATAAACATGGAACGGGATGATGCTGCAAAGTTTAGCATGAATTAGTTAAATGAGTTAGATGAATTTTGATTCTATTCCTTCGAGAATGCAGCACTCTACAAAGGAGAAGATGAAATACTTGCATGAAAAGAAGATTCAACATCGTGAGTTTCATTTGGCGGATCAGGTGTTATTGTTCAATTCCAGACTAAAACTATTTCCTAGAAAGCTGAAAACTAGGTGGTTCAGGCCATTCAAGATGGTGAATGTTGCCCCCTATAGGACTGTAGAGCTGGAGACTAAAGATGGGACCCAAACCTTCAATGTAAATGGTCAGCATATCAACCATTACTTGGCCATCACCGATGAAGAAATGATTCAGGAGAAGTTTTGTTTGGGGGACTACTAACTCTGGTGTAGCATGATCATATTATTTTCACCATACGGCAATGTTAAATCAAGCACTTCTTGGGAGGCAACCAAAATATTTTGGACTAATGTGTGTTTTTTGATGCAGATGAACTTAAAATAGTAAAGTAAATCAATCAACACAGAAAGTGAAAAATCTCTCCTTTGAAAGACAGTGGGAAAGACGGTACGCTCTTTCCCATATTTGGGAATTCGACCCCAACTCCATATATGGTTCTATATTTTCTTCGACCATTTACACTAACAAAGAATGGGAGCGGATTCTGAGTTGGATCGGTTTTCCAAGAAGTCAGTTAATGTTTTTGTTTTTACAACCTTTTGAGGGACGTACATAATCTAAAATTGTTGAAATCGGAGAAAGCACTTTGCTTGTCGGTCACTAAGGACGAGTTTCGACATCATAAATTTGATGTTGTTTGCTTTGGAAATAATATGAACAATATGATCTTGAAAGTATTATTCAACTTCTGAATGGAGAAGACTAGGGCCAAATACAAATTCTTGATTGGCGAATACTTTAACTCATTTAGTGTCATTATCCTACTCAAGTAGTAAAGGGAATTCTTTTTCCTTTCACTCTTCTTTTGGCCTAAGAGTGCTCTAATTGATATTGCATGTGTCAATATATATAATATCAATGGCTTTCTAGGAGTGGATGCTACAAGAACTGAAGGTCTCATCAGGTAGGGTTTGATGCTCGAAAAGGTGTTACTACAAGCTTGGTCCCTTTCAAAAGGAATACCCTTCTTTATGAAAAGAAAGAATGGTTAACACTTTACTTATAGATATGAATCTTCTAAGATACACAAATTTTCTTTGTATAACTTTCAATTCATAGACCTTTTTTTGGCCCGATCGTCTTCAAAATTGTATCTACTTTTGTTTGGTCAATTTTTATTCCCTGATGTCGTATGATGAAACCAAGGGATTTTTTAGAGGTAATTCCAAATGCACATTTTATAGGATTCATTCTGATTTGGTACCTTCATAGTAGATCAAACACCATTCTCAAGTCTTGTAAGTGGTCACTCTTTTTTCTTGATTTCACTACCAAGTCATCAAAATAACATTCAATATTCTTGTGAATAATTTTATCCAAGATTTGTTTCATAGCTCATTGGTATGTTTCTCCAGCATTCTTCCAGCCTAAAGGCATCACTTTGTAGCATAACTACCCTTAAGATTATGGAATATGGTAAGCTCGTCATCTTTAAGTGACATGCGGATCTTATTATAGTCGGATGAGTCATCCATGAAAGACATCACCTCATAGCCAGTAGTGGCATCAATTATAAGCTCATGGGATGATAAGTAGAAGTTCATCCTTGGGGCATTGTCACGCCCCGAGCCTACACCCTGGACGTAACACGGTACTTGAAGCCACAAGTGACCCCAAGTCAACCCCTGGTCTATCATACACTAACATTCTAAGTACACATGCACAGCGGAATTTAAAAATAACAGCTTTGATAGTTTAAGAAAATGTAAAGGCTGAAAATAGAGAAGTAAATAATAAGTCTGAAATACAATTCTGAAAGACAAGTTTGGTCTGAAAGCCAACTACTGAGGAGTTGCTGGGACAGGTCCCCAGCAAAATCTAAGTCTAAAAAAATCCATAACTAAATGAAATAAATAAACAAGGCCTTAAACAAGGCCCTCGAATAATGAGGACTCATACTCTGATCTGTTGAAGTGGAACGCTCTGAAACTGGAGTAACTATCTGTGCTGAACTTGAGCACCTGCAGCTGTATCATGAAACAATACAGCATGAAAAGCATGCGTCAGTACTTTGAATGTACTGAGTAAGTGAGAGAGACATACATAATATAAAGACTGAACTGAAATGACACGCTGTGACTAATAAGTACTAAGCTGAACTATTGATATAATCTGAAATGGTCAAGACAACCCTGTCTAATGGTCATGAACATGCCCTAAGTCTGAATCACTAAATCTGAGTTACAGTACTGAACTGAGCTGCTTATTCTGATGTTGGACTGGACTGACTATTGGGAGAGTCTATAACCGACATTTAACCATGTGAGCTAGACGTGGAGTCTGATGTATACACCCCACTGGTAGGACCCAATATACCTTGCTGTGGTATAAAGGCATGAACTGGGTGATCAAAAAATATATTTGGGGACAATCAGGCCAAGTATTACTGTAACCTAAGCTGGTAACGTAGTTCTGGGAACCTGGGTGCGCTGGAACCCCGACCCTCTCGGTGCTAAGTCCTACTCCCACTGAAAAACCTAAACTGAACTACTAAGCTGATAGCTCAAACCTGGGGTCCAAGACTAGTCAGGGATGAATAACTGCATGTACCCTGAGAGTCTTATTGGACAAGATTCTGAAACTGGGTTCTAAGACCGTTCAGAGCTGCTTATCTACAAGCGTCGTAACCATCTACAGAACAACTAATAACTAAACTAGGGTCTTGGGGCTGGTCAGAGCTATAATTGAATGTCATGACCGCCTAATGGACCAAATAACTAAAATCTGAATCTGAGTCTGAAAACTAGGAGGCACCACTGACACCTCGAAAATAAACTGGAGTCAAACTGATCAGTTGACATTTTCTTGACAACACTGAGGTTTATGAAATCTGACTAAAACTAGACTAATATGGTTCTGACTGAGACTAGACTGATAGAGTTCTATATTCTAGCTAACTGAATTTCTATGCAGCTAATAGAGAGATCATTCATGCCGACAACACGGACAATTCATACTAAAAGGCATATTCATGAATTTGGGAATTTCATCCAACAGTGCAAAAATCATTCTCATTCATGGGATATTTACCCAACATATGCGAAAAATCTAAGAACTCATCCCAAAGCATTCTTCCTTCACTAAAGAAAAATTTAATGAGCAAGAACCTTTACTCAAAGATTAGGGNATATTCACTTCTATAATAATACTGATAAATTGATGACGAACTGATGAAGATTATATCAACAATAAATATGAACACCATTCTAAGTGAAATTAACGAGAATAAACATGAAGGTTTCTCATACGTGAAAACTCAGGGTTCAGAATAACTAGAAGAAACTGAGGAGAATCTCGGGGGAACAAGGGAAGAACAATCCCCTTAGTAAAACCCCACATACCTAATGAAGAAGCCTAGAGGAATTGCTAGAGAATTGAAGAGGAAAGATTTGCCCTAGTTTGAAGCTTTGAATTGTTTTGAGAGGAACTCTGCATTTTATTTCTGGGAAGTTTGAGTGGGGAATGAGGAAAAGAACCCATTACCCCCACTAAAACGTCTGAAACTGGTGCTTAAACGACGTGGTTTAATGCTTTGGAGAATAGGAATTTACTAAATATTCCCCAGAAATTCGCTGGAAAAAACTGTCAGGTGCTCCTAACGGGTGACCTAACGAGTCGTGGTGTCTGCAAATGACTCGCGGTCATACCCGTAAGGTACACTGCTTGGAAACTCCAGTGGGTGACCATGAGTGACTTTACGAGTCATGGTCACTGGACACGACTCGTGGTCACCAGTCGTAGACCACACTATCTCACCCCCTGGGAAATTAATACAAGGCTGGTCACGGGTCACTCAACGAGTCGTTCCCACTGATGATGACCCGTGGTGACCACCCGTCAGGTACACTTTCAACTTCTCAAGTTTCTGGATTTCGGCCTGACAACGAGTGACTCAACGAGTCGTGGACCTAACCACGCTTGTGAAGTTTCCCTTTGGGAACACTAACTCATCATCTTGGCATCCTTCTCACGATTGACCTGACTAGTCGTTGGGTCCTTTAATGACCCGTCAGATTGGTCGTTTTGCAACTTCTCTACAGTTTTCCAGATTTTCTGAATTAAGTCTCAGATATTGATTTTGAGCTTCCATGGCATTACAATATCTCCCATTGAAAACATTCATCCTTGAAGGTTAGAAAACTCATAGTAACCAGAAAAATAACAGTCAAGGCATTAAAATACTGCTCATTCAACTTCAAAACGATCGAAATGACTATCTCCATTTCAGGGGAATATAACTGAACTGAATTTTATTTTTCATAACACAACCAAAGTCAGAAAGAAAATTTAGATACATGAACTGAATTCAACAACTAGTTCAGGTCCTAAAACAAAATTCACATATCAAACTACAACAGAGCCGGTAGAGAACAAGTGTGGGTATTTGGCCCTCATATCTGCTTCGGCCTCCCATGTAGCTCCTTCAACTTGTTGATTCCTCTATAAAACCTTGACTGAAGCTATTTCATTATTCCTCAATCTACGAACCTTTCGGTCTAGGATTTGGACTGGTACCTCCTCATAGGCGAGGCTATCCTTGACTGCCACATTATCTAATAGCACCACAGAGGTTGGATCTCCGATACACTTTTTCAAAAGTGATACATGGAAAACTGGATGTACAACTACTAGTTCTGAAGGTAACTCCAGCCCGTAGGCTACATTTCCGATACGCCTCATAATTCTATAAGGTCCCACATACCTTGGACTGAGCTTCCCCTTCTTTCCAAATCTCATCACCCCTTTCATGGGTGAAATTTTCAGGTACACCCAATCATCAACTGCAAACTCCAACTCTCTTCTCTGCAAATCAGCATAAGATTTCTGGTGGCTCTGGGCTGTTTTTAACCTTTCTCGGATAAGCTGGACTTTTTGCATCGCCTCATGAACTGACTTTGGCCCTATCAAAGTAGCTTCACCGACTTCAAACCATCCTATAGGAGATCTACACCTCCTACCATACAATGCCTCAAACAGGGCCATCTGAATGCTTGAATGATAGCTGTTGTTGTACGCAAATTCAATAAGAGGCAGATGATCATCCCAATTACCCCTAAAATCAATCGCGCACGCTCTTAACATATCCTCTAGAGTCTGAATAGTCCTTTTTGAAAAGATTTCCAGAAGTGAGAAGTGAATTGGGTACCTCTGTCTGAAATAATGGACAAGGGCACCCCATGCAGTCTGACTAGTTCCCGAATATAAAGTCTAGCATAGTCCTCAGCTAAATCTATGGTTTTGATTGGGAGGAAATATGTTGATTTAGTCATCCGGTCTACTACCACCCAGATAGAGTCATGTTGTCGACGAGTCTGCGGTAGACTCGTAATGAAGTCCATATTTACTTCTTCCTACTTCCAGGTGGGTATGCTGATATCCTGAGTCATACCTCCTGGTCTCTGGTGTTCTACCTTGACCTACTGGCAGTTTGGGCACTATGCTACAAATTCAGCAATGTCTCTTTTCATGTCGTTCCACAAGTAAATGTCCCTCAAGTCGCGGTACATTTTGGTAGCACCAGGGTGAATGGAATACCTTGAGCTGTGGGCCTCAGCCAAAATCTGTTGTCTCAACTCACCGATATCTGGCACACACAACCTTCCTTGATAATGTAGCACTCCATCTCCCCCTTGGGAGAAAGCCTCAACTTCTTTTTTGAGAATCGCTTCCTTGATTTTAAGTAAAACTGGATCTTCATCCTATCTGGACTTAACTTTAACTACCAAAGATGAATCTGACCCGCTTTGTACTACTACTCAACCTTTGGTTGAATCTACCAGTTGCACCCCTAACCGGGCTAGTCTGTGAACATCCTTTGTTAACTCCCTTTTTCCTCCCTCAAAGTGAGCTACACTTCCCATAGATTGCCTGCTTAGGGCGTCATCCACCACATTGGCCTTTTCCGGGTGATACAACACACTCATGTCATAATCTTTCAGGAGCTCTAACCACCTTCTCTGTTGGAGGTTCAGGTCCTTCTAGCTAAACATGTACTGAAGACTCTTGTGATCTATGAACACATCTGTGTGAGCTCCATATAAGTAGTGCCTCCATATTTTTAATGCGAATACCACTGCTGCTAACTACAAGTCATGAGTTGGATAATTCTTCTCATGTACTTTGAGTTGTCTGGAGGCATAGGCTATCACTTTTCCCTGCTGCATCAAAACGCAACCAAGTCAAACTCTGGAGGCGTCACAATATACAACCAACCCCTCTATTCCTTCTAGCAGGGTCAAAACTGGAGCGATCGAGTCTTTAACTCCTGAAAACTCTTCTCACACTCATCCGACCGTTGAAATTTCACCTTCTTCTAAGTCAACTTGGTCAGAAGAGAGGCTATGGAGGATAAACCTTCTACAAACCGTCGGTAATAACCCGCTAAGCCCAGAAAACTCCTGATTTCTATCGGAGAGGTAGGTCTGGGCCAATCCTTCACTGCTGTTATTTATGAGGATCTACTTGTATCCCTTCACCTGAGACCACATGACCCAAGAAGGTCACAGAATTCAACCAATATTCACACTTACTGAACTTGGCGAATAACTGATGATCTCTGACAGTCTTCTATGCTAACCTTAGGTGATTGGCATGCTCTTCCTCATTTATGGAGTATACCAGAATGTCGTCAATAAATATGATGACGAACATATCTAGGTATGGCATGAAAACCCTATTCATTAGGTCTATGAAGGCTGCTGGGGCATTTGTTAACCCAAAGGACATCATCACAAACTCATAGTGGCCATACCGAGTTCTGAATGTTGTTTTCAGTATGTCACTTTCTCTCACCCTTAACTGATGGTTACATGACCTGAGATCGATTTTGGAGAAACAACTGTCTCCCTGAAGTTGGTCCAACAGGTCATCAATTCTAGGTAGAGGATATCTGTTCTTGACGGTGACTTTGTTCAGTTGACGGTAATCTATGCACATTCTGAGGGTACCGTCTTTATTACGCACGAATAGCACTGGAGCACCCCAGGGTGAGATGTTGGTTCTGATAAAACCCTTATCAAGAAGATCTTTTAGATGTTCCTTCAACTCCTTAAGCTCAACTGGAGCCATTTTGTACGGAGGAATGGAGATGGGCTGAGTGTATGGAAGGATATCTATTTCGAAGTCTATTTCCCGTTCAGGGGGGGACTCCGGGAAGATCTTCAGGAAAGACATTTGGAAACTCGTTGACAACAGGAACTGACTGAATGGCTGGGGTCTCAGAGTTGGAATATTTGACCCGAACCAGATGGTATAAGCATCCTTTGGAAATGAGTTTCTGAGCCTTAAGGAAGGAAATAAACCTACCCTTAGGCGCTGAACTGCTGCCTGACCATTCTAACACGGGCTCATCTGGAAACTGAAACTTGACAACTCTAGTCCTGCAGTCAATTGAGGCATAGCAGGAGTGTAACCAATCCATGCCTAGAATAAAGTCGAAGTCGGCCATGTCTAGCTTTACAAGATCATCTGTAATGATTATATTCAAGACTAAGACTGGGCAGTTTCTATACACTCGGCTGGCTCTAACTAACTCGCCAACCGGGGTGGAAACTGAGAAGGGTTTTGATAGCACCTCTAGACTGATGCCAAACTGAACTGCTACATATGGAGTTACAAATGAAAGAGTAGCTCCTAGATCTAGGAGGGAATACATGTCTAGATGAAAGATATGCAACATACCAGTAACTACGTTAAGCAAACTTTCCTGATCCTGACGAGAAGAGAGAGCATAAAAATGATTCTAGCGTTGACCGCCATCTGTACCTGATGGGTTGGCCTGCTTAGCTAGTTGACCTGCTGGAGCTGATGAAGTAGTGGATTGTGATCTCCCTTTCCCTGCAGATGGGAACTCCCTAAGCCTGTGTCCAAGCTGTCCACACCCGAAGCAGCCCTTTCGTCCCTGAAGGCATTCTCCTGGGTGATTCCTACCGCACTTGGAACAAGCTGGATACTTGTTTCCTGTACTGTGGGCTTGAGACTGAGTGCCAAAAGACCCACCCCTCCGATCCTAGCGGGACTGAAAGGTTGGTGCACTGGCTGAACTAGGTGTTGGGGCCTTCTGTTGTTGCTGCTGCTGCTGCGGGCGGCTACTACCGCCAGATCTCTGGTGGCTGAAATCTGACTGGCCTATTCTTGCCCGCTTGTTCTTTCATTCCATATCCCTCAGTTTCTCAGCCTCAATCTGTTGAGCATAAACAATTAGGCTGAAAAATCCATGTCTTTGATCAGCATCACGGTCCTGCACTCTTTGAGGACCAGATTAGACACTCCATTCACGAACTTCAACATGCGAGCCCTCGGCTCAGCCACCATCTTTGGAGCATACTTTGATAGTCTAGTAAACTCCAGAGCATACTCCTCCACTGTCCGGTTGCCCTGCCATAGGTTCATAAACTCTGCCATCTTAGCCTCCCTCAACTCCCGGGGAAAGAACCTATTTAGAAAAGTTGTATGAAACTTCTCCCACTCAACCGGTCCTACTTCTGCTGACCGCCCCTCCTCCACTGCTCGTACCAAACTTGGGCTACCCCTTTCAGCTGGTAGGAAGCCTGGTCAGCACTCTCGGAGGAGCTGACACCCATGATCCAGGTGATCTTTCTGATCTCATCAATAAAGCCTTGTGGGTCCTCTCCCACCTTTGTTCCGTGAAAGTCTGGAGGGTTCATTCGGGTGAAATCCCTCACCTGGGCAGCAGTTGCAGACCCATTTGTAGCTACTGGACCCACCTGCTGGTTCATTTGACGGGTGATGGTCTGAGCAAGCAACTGAATGGCCGCCCTGAATTCAACGGTAGCCACAGAGTCATCCTGAGGAACTGTCGGAGTTGGTGGAGTGGGTCTGTTGGCGTTTCCAGCTCTCTGCCCATTTCCACATCGAGGAGGCATTGTTCACTGAAAGGAAAAAGGAAACGCTTTAGAAAAACGTCTTTGGAGCAGGACTTTAACGCATGATAAAGAGTATGAACAAAAAGGAAATTTTTCCTAATGACATCTCGTAGCCTCCTCGTCATAAGTATGGCGTGCTTAACACCCATGAAAAGGACTCTACTCGATGTGGCTTTTAGACTTATCGAGGATACTCTAAACCTAGTGCTCTGATACCAAATTTGTCATGCCCCGAGCCTACACCGTGGATCTAACACGAAACTTGAAGCCACAAGTGGCCCCAAGTCAACCCCTGGTCTAACATTTTGAGTACACATGCACAACGGAACTTAAAAATAACAGCTTTGACAGTTTAAGAAAATGTAAAGGCTGAAAGTAGAGAAGTAAATAATAAGTCTGAAATACAATTCTGAGAGACAAGTCTGGTCTGAAAGCCAACTACTGAGGAGTTGCTGGGATAGGTCCCCAGCTAACTCTAAGTCTAAACAAATCCATAACTAAATGAAATAAATAAACAAGGTCCTCGAATAATGAGGACTCACACTCTGATCTGCTGAAGTGGAATGCTCTGAAACTGGAGTAACTATCTATGCTGAACTTAAGAACTTGTAGTTGTATCATGAAACAACACAACATGAAAAGCATGCGTCAGTACTTTGAATGTACTGAGTAAGTGGGAGAGACATACAGAATATAAAGACTGAACTGAAATGACACGCCACGACCAATAAGTACTGAGCTGAACTATTGATATATTCTGAAATGGTCAAGACGACCCTGTCTGATGGTCATGAACATGCCCTAAGTTTGAATCACTAAATCTGAGTTACAGTACTGAACTGAGCTGCTTATTCTGATGCTGGACTGGACTGACTAGTGGGAGAGTCTATAACCGATATTTAACCACGTGAGCTAGACGTGGAGTCTGATGTATACACCCCATCGGTAGGACCCAATATACCTTGCCAGGGTATAAAGGCATGAACTGGGTGATCACAAAATATATCTGTGGACAATCACGCCAAGTATTACTGTAACCTACGCTGGCAGCGTAGTTCTAGGAACTTGGGTGCGCTGGAACTCCGGCCCTCTCGGTGCTAAGTCCTACTCCCACTGGAAAATCTAAACTGAACTACTAAGCTGATAGCTCGAAACTGGGGTCCAAGACTAGTCAGGGACGAATAACTGCATGTACCCTGAGAGTCTTATTGGACCAGATTCCAAAATTGGGTTCTAAGACCGGTCAGAGCTGTTTATCAAGAAGCGTTGTAACCGTCTACGGAACAACTAATAACTGAACTAGGGTCCTGGGGATGGTCAGAGCTATAATTGAATGTCAAGACCGCCTAATGGACCAAATAACTGAAATCTGAATCTAAGTCTGAAAACTAGGATGCACCACTAACACCTCAAAAATAAACTAGAGTCAAACTGATCAGTTGACATTTTCTGGACAACACTGAGGTTGCTGAAATCTGACTGAATCTAGACTAATATGGTTCTAACGGAGACTAGACTAATAGAGTTCTGTATTCTAGCTAATCGAATTTCTAAGCAGCTAATAGAGAGATCATTCATGTCGACGACGCGAACAATTCATACTATAAGGCATAATTCATGAATTTGGGAATTTCATCCAACAATGCAAAAATCATTCTCATTCATGGGATATTTACCCAACACATGTGAATAGCAAGAAAAATCTAAGAATTCATCCCAGAACATTCTTCCTTCACTAAAGAAAATTTTAATGAGCAAGAACCTTTACTCAAAGATTAGGGCTCATATTTACTTCTATAATAATACTGATAAATTGATGAGGAACTGATGAAGATTATATCAACAATAAATATGAACACCATTCTAAGTGAAATTAATGAGAATAAACACGAAGGTTTCTCATACTTGAAAACTCACGGTTTAGAATTACTAGAAGAAACTCAGGAGGATCTTGGGGGAACAAGGGAAGAACAATCCCCTTGCTAAAACCCCACATACCTGATGAAGAAGCCTGGAGGAATTGCTAGAGAATTGAAAAAGAAGGATCTGCCTTAGTTTGAAGCTCTGAATTGCTCTGAGAGGAACTCTGCATTTTGTTTCTGGGAAGTTTGAGTGGGGAATGAGGAAAAGAACCCATTACCCCCACTAAAACGTCTGAACTGGTGCTTAAATGACGTTAAGTTTGATTACAATCACAAGAAATAATTCCAGCCAAAAATATTGTTGAGCTTGATTGATAGAACATGGGACCACCACTTCTAGGTCTAATCCAGGCATTTCTTTGTAACTCCAACAAGTATATCCTTATATTCTTTAAATAAGTCAACGTAGGCACTCTTTTCATTAAATGCAAATAAAGCATTTCCATAAATGGGCCTTGGATTTTCTTTGGTGCCAACTGCCAAGGTTGACCTATTTTAATGCACCAACTGCCATTTCTACCGCTTCTTCAAATTCAGGTGGAACATCCTTAGTATTTTCATCTTCTTGAGGATCACCATCATTTAAATATATGAGGTAACACCTAGAAATATACTCTAACTCTTCATCAACTTTTATTGGATATGAAGTATCCCTTTCATCTTTTGCAGTAACATAATATAAAGAGCCAACATTTTCTACATCTTTATACACTCCTTCGTGTAGACGACGACATGTGACTTTGGTTTTAGTACTTATCTGCATGAAACCATGAGGTTAATTTGTTGCCTTATTCTAGAAGGGGTCAAACTTTGAAAATCCTTGAAGATATTATGAGATTTGGGGTAAAATAGATTCTTTCATACTCCTATAGTTTATCCCGAGCTTGATTTTATTCTTTGATGGACCTAACCTTTTGAAATACAAAAATTCTCGCTTTTGATTTTCATGTTGAATATAGAAGACCTTTTTTTAGAATCAACATGTTCATTTTCGTAGCGATGTAGTTGTTACTTGCCCTTCTTATGGAGATGCGAACCGGTGATAGTTGTTTGCATCCCAAACATTATAGTTGGTTCTAATGGAAGCTTCCTCAATGTTTATGGTTCGTTAGGATCGTTTATAGCCTTTACAAATATTTTGTAAATATTTGGTCAAAATCTTTATATGTACACTTTGTAGGGAGTGCTTTATTTTGTAGAGATTGAGGGCCATAAATTTTCAGTTAATTTTGTGGACGATTTTATCGTATCAATCTGCTTGATAGGAAAGGTCAGTCCTTATAATGTATTTCCTTGTATCTTGGGTAGTTTTCCCTCATCCTTTTTAGACTTTGGAACATAACGAATAATAGAAATCTCTTTATTACTTGATGAAATGTCATTTGTATTAGGCACTTTATTACATAGAGCATTTAATCTTCCTTAATTGTAACATTTGCCTCACAACAACCACCTTAGCCATTTTTTCATGAACTTAGCACTCTCAGTTGTCACAATGTTATTAACTTTTGTGGCATATTTTTTAAGTAGGACCTTGCATCACCGAAGTGTTCTTCAATTTTAGTGAAGAGATTATTATCTGCAATAATCTTATTTTCATTCCATCCTTATAATACTTCAAGAATTGATGTTAGGTAGATGGGATTACTTTGTTCTCATGTACCCAAGGCTAAGTCCTTGCATCAATCACACATACCCATGCACTTGATTGCAACTCTTTGATGGTAAGGTTCTCTTTAAAGGCTCTCATGGCCGTTTTTCCTCCTTGGTTGAATCCTTGGATCATCAAACAACTTTTAAAAAGATCTTCTATTGAGATCCCAAATTCCTTCATTATGTGAATCAGAAGGATGTTAACTTCATATCTGCCATCGATTAGAATTTTGTTAACCCGTTGCTTACGCTAAAACCAAAACATCAATGAAAGACGATTATGAGGTATGTCGCCAAGTAGAAGGTCATCATCGAAGAATGTAATGTTGTCCGTACACACATCCACGACTTCATGAAATGTCTTTGGAAGGTCTTCTAGTGTGATAAGCTTACATTTGTCACTTCTTTCTCATCAACGTTACAACATAAAGCTTTTACATCATCAGATGTTAACTTAGTGTGAAACCAACTTGACAAATATTCTTCTAATGTTATCAGTTAATGTTTCTCTTGGTAGTGGTTCCCTCCGTTTTCTCCTTCTTTGAGTGCCCAACTAAATTTTCATTTTGGGTTCCCTCACCATCTTTTCCCTAGTTTTTCACTTATCGACTCCTTTTACAAACTTGCTTTGTAATGAGTCATGACAACCCCTATCATCAGGATGATCTACTTGATCTCCATCCCCATTTGAAAATCCTCATTTTATAGATACCACTTCACTTGGCGTAATAAGAGACAATAATTCATTTGCGTTAACGGACTCAAAGTATCGAAACTTAATCATTCCTATTAGATTTATGTTTGGGATATATTCGTCTCCATATCCTTTTAATAAAATTGTAGGTCATAATCGGATTGAACAAGCCAAAAGTGACACTAACTTGGCTTGAACTTACTTTCTCATATTCAAGCAATGTTTCCTTCACGAGCTAACTCTGTGACTTATTCTTGAAGACAAAATATTTCTCGATAGAGTGGCTAACCAACTGGTGGTACTTGTAATAATTCGATTCTCCTCCTTCCTGCTTAATTTCTTTGATTCATATTTGGTAATTACAAAATTTTAAGCCCAAGGAGTTTATCAAAGATTGCAGCTATGTCCGAATCAAGAAATGTGTAATCATTCTCTTGCATTTTCTTCAAAGTCAATTTTTGAATTTCCCTATCCTCCAAAGAAGTCGTCTTTACACACTACTTCTTGCTTACCTTAGTGATGAACTTAACAGGTGATGCCTTGAAATTCATGAATTCTTTATTTATAGTTTTGGACAAAAAATTTCCCATTTTCTTAATTTCTTGCTTGTCTTTACCTTTGCAGAGTTCATTTAAAAGCGTCCTATCAATTTTGGTTGCTACCATGCTTAACTCTATATCATGAGTTTAGGTAGCCAATTCTTCAAAAGTTCTAGGTTTTGTGCCTTGCAAGATATAGTGGAGAACCCAATGCATACCTTGAATGCACATCTCTATTCCTGAAATTTCACCAAGTCTATCTTTGTGGTTTAGACTTGCATGCATACATCGATTAATGAAGTTAATGACCAATTTTCCTTCTGATGGTACATGTTTGTAAGTTCCACCATGCTTGCAGTATGTTTTATACTATAAAAGAGGTTGAGAAATTATTGCTCCATCTTCCCCCAACTATTAGTTAAATCAAACTTAAGGTCAGTGTACCAATCAAAAGCATTACTTTTAAGGGAATGAACAAACTTTTTGATGAAGTAGTCACCATATTTTCAAGAATTTTTTCATGATTAATTGAAGTGTTCCACATGCTTCTTCATATTTCCCGTACCATCAAACTACTGAAATTTTATGGGTTGATAACAGGAGGGCATCTTCAAGCAATCAATCCTTGCAGTGCATGACTTCACGTAGATAATAGAATATTTTGTGGCAACATTGTACTTATATATAATGGTCCCTGATGAAATTCTTTATTTGATCAATTGGAATAATTCCTTTAGAGGAAATTTGGATCTTCTTAGCATGTTTGACGTGTTTTGCGGGAGAATTATAATACCCCAAAAGTTCCTAAGAAATAGATGGGAGAATTAAAAATGAGTTCTGTAGAAAAATCTAAATTTTTACACCAGAATGACTTGTGGTACGAGTCATGATAGGAAGTGATGGGTTGTGGTCTCAGTCGTGGTGGAATTCTAAAGTTGGTGTCCAGACTAAGAGTCACACTATAAGTCGTGAGGTATAGGTACAATTCGTGGTTAGGAGTCGTGATGAGTTTCCTTGTGGTGCTGGGATATGATATCATGGATCATGGTATGACTCTTGGTAAGTAACCACGAGTTGTTATGGAAGTCATGATCAGGAATTGGCAGGTGAAGGGAATGATGTCATGACTGAGAGTACGACTCGTGGTAGGACACCATGAGTCGTGATATGCAATCATGGTAAGATTCAGAGATGCTGCAGGGAGGAGCAGTGGTGACCATGAGAGGTAACCATGAGTCGTTACTTTGAGGTATGACTCGTGGTGAGAGTCGTGATGACTGGCAGTCCCCACTTTCTAGATTTTTTATTAAGGGTATTTTTCATAATTTTTAAGCTCCTAAGTCCTAAACTACATTATTTTAAGCTCTGTTAGAAGGATTTTAAGAGGGCTTAGCCTATCCTAATTCATTCAACTCCCATGCATGCAAGAGTAGAGGTTTATCTTTGAAGATCAAGCTTGAAACCCTCCAATTCTCTTGCGCTCTCAAGGAAGAGTATGGAATCAGATTTCTTAGGTATGTAGAGTTATGAATGAGAGTTCATTTCACTCTCATGCTCAAAGTTTTGTTCAATTCCATGAATTTAAGTTCTAGATCAAGTTCATGATCTTATGGGGCTCATTCCTAATTTTATGAAATTCTCTATGATTTATCTATGGGTCAATTCCCTTCATGTTTCAAATCATGTTTTAAGATCTATGGGTAGATTTTATATCTAGTTTGATTATTAATTCATGATTTCAAATTTTAATCAAATTATACCCAATTGTGCAAGTTTTATGAAAAGTCAAATTAATGATTCTAATATGATTGTGATTCTCCGAAGCCCTAAATTATGATTTATGATATGATTTTATTCAAACACTATTCATGAATTTATGAATTTCAGGTATAATGATTTTTCTCAAGCAAATATGTTCTTCATAATTTATGAATTTATGATTTTGGCCGACTCACGGATCCTAATTCATAGATAATCATGTATTTCAAGTATGATCAAGTATGTTAAGATTTATCTCACCATGAACTTCATGTATGACTTCATGATTACTATAT
>JACEIK010004945.1:109075-121707 GCA_018107945.1 Datura stramonium
CCAAGTGCATACCCAGGGGACCGGCAGGATGCTTATAGTTACTATGGGAGATGGGATGATCGGGGTAGGGGTATAGATTGCGTGTTGGTTGTACCTCCTGACTTATGGGGGTCGGGTAAGGTTTATGTGTGCTATGCTATGTTATGTTATGTTATATTATGCCATGTTACGCTAGATATGAATATATTGACAGTAGAACGCTACATTTCTAGGTATGACTCCTACTCCTTTCAGTATAGTTGCGGACAGTCTTAAACTTATACTTTCAGTTAGTTACAATCTATTTCTTTCTATTTCAGTTTTATAAGTTATACTGCTTGTCTTCAGTTATTTTCCAGTTGTTGCTTTGCATACCCAGTACCAGCAGTACTGACACTCGTTTGGGGCACTGCATTACTTTCCTGGAGGTACTCATAGACGAGGAGTCGATCCCTCGTGATTCAAGCCAGCTCACAGAGTCATCAGCTCTAGTCATCCGGAGCTAGATAGATAGAGGTTTATCCCTTTTCTTTGTTGTACAGTATGGGTAGGCCGAGGCCCTGTCCCGACCATATTATCCGTATTCTTAGAGGCTTGCAGATTGTGTATTCCCTGTGGTTAGTTGTACCAGTCGTGTGAGGTCGTGTGTATGTTTTATCTTATTTATAATGGCCGCGTGGGGCCTTATTCAGTTGGTAGTGGTGACCTTATCAGTCACATAGCAGTTTAGCACTTGTTTTCTTGATTCAGAAATAACTAGACAGCATGGTGGCCTTGTCGGCCCACATAGTTTCCCCCATGATCCTATTGTTCTGGTTAGTTGTTGTTTTCTTACAGGTGGCTATAGGCCTAGTCGGCCGGAGGCTGTATTTACAGCCGTTATATAGCCCGTCGTTTTCTTGAATCCAGAGTTAGGGCCAGCCTGGCACCAGAAGTGCTTAGGCTCAGCTAGCCCAGCATTCCAGGTCCTAATAGGGCACCAGATGCCAGTTATGCCTCCCAAGGCGAGGCGTGACAATTATACCCATGCTTTTACCATGAATTCTACATATATATGTCTAAAGCGTTATTTGAACATATGAATTTTCATAAAATTTGGAACTTATGATTTTTTATATATGTTAAAGCATGATTAGAACCTACGGGTTTTTGTGAATATGAAACACATGAATTATGCTATGTTTTGGGCCTATAATGATATGAATTTCGTTAACAAAGGATGATCATGATTCTTCAGACTTTCGGGCCTCTTGATAGTAGAAAGTAGCATTGATCATATTCTAATGAATTTAGTATGTTATGATTAGTTGAACACCCAGGTCTCTTATTAGCTGCATAGCCTAGACTCGACAAATGATATCACTCAGGGATTCTCAGTAGCATAGAATGTTTCCCTTAGTCCAGTTAGGGATTCTCGATAGCAAAGAATGTTTCCCTTAGCCTAGTCAGGGATTCTCAATAGCAGAGAATGTTTCCCTTAGTCCAGTCAGGGATTCTCAATAGCAGAGAATGTTACCCTTAGCCTAGTCAGAGATTCTCAATAGCAGAAAATGTTTCCCTTAGTCCAGTCAGGGATTCTCAATAGCAGAGAATGTATCCCTTAGCTCAATCAGGGATTCTCAAAAGTAGAGAATGTTTTCCTTTGTTTATGATTTCAGTATCAGTTTAGCCAAATATAGTCTCAGGCTTCAGTTCAACTTAGTATTAGCAGAGCTCAATCTCTGTTATCAACAGTTAGTCAGTACAGTGTATGATATCAATTACAACTTTAGTTTCCAGTACATGTACATGACCCTTATGCATTGTTTTTTTTTAAACTTCATTAAATGTTTTCAAATAAAAGCATCATGTCCATATTTATGTACCTCAGACAGGGTCATTATATTTCAGTTCAGTTATATGTTAAGCTATGTACCCAGCTTACTTCTCTCAGTATAATTGCATGTTTCAATTCTTTTACGTTTCCCTCATACTCAGTATATTCCAAGTACTAACCGCATACTTTATGTGTTATATCATTTTATGATATAGATCCAAGTTTTCAGACTCAGCCTCACAGTTAGACACGCTCTATTCCCACCTCAGCTGTCAGTTGTGAGTCCTCATCTACTGAGGACAAGATTTATGATTTTTCCTATTTTAGTTTTATTTCAATTTCATACTTTAGGAGTTAGCTGGGTACTTGTCCCATCAGCTCATCAGCGTAGTAGAGGCATTTATACATGTGCAGACGGATTCATCTTATGATTCAGCATTTTATTAGACTATGTCTTATGATATTGATTAGACTCTTTCAGTTAACTTCCGCTCAGTTATGATTCTATTAGTTGTTATTTGTTTAGTCTCATGCTATGATTACGCCATGGGTCGACTTGGAGCCTCTCAGGGTTCCTTGTCTCATATTACGGTTGGGTGTAAACTCGGGTCGTGACAAACTTGGTATCTGAACAAAGATTTAGAGTGTCCTAGGGTGTCTGAAAGTCGCGTTAAGTAGAGTCTTTTTCATAGGTGTGAAGCGTGTCACACTTATGATGAAGAGGCTATGAGATGTTTTAGGAAAGTTCCCCTTTCTTCATGATTCTCATCATGCATAATTTTGAGACTCAAAGAGTTCCTCTCCTAACTCGTGCTTTACATGCTCGCAGATAATGCCTCCCAGACAAGCAAACGGAAGGAGAAATGGTAACGGGCGCTAGCAATCTCCACCAGCCCCAGCAAATTTGATGAATGAACATGGTACTCATGTCGAGTTCATGGAGGCCTTTCACCTATTGGCACAGGACATGACCACTCAGATTAATCAGCACGCAATGGCTTATGTTCCCATTAACGGGAATGTAGCGGCGGCTAGAGTAAGGGACTTCCGCAGGATGAACCCACCCGAATTCTTTGGGTCAAAGGTGGACGAGGAACCGTATGAGTTCTTATAGGAGATCAAGAATATCACCCAGATTATAGGGGTGACAAAAACGGAGAGCGCAGACTTATCCTGCTACCTTCTGAAAGGGGTCTCTCATATATGGTTCCGTTAGTGGAAAGATAGTCAGTTGGGATGAGTTTATTACTGCCTTCCTGGATAGGTTTTTCCCTAGAGAGTTGAGGGAGGAAAAGGCGGTAGAGTTCATCAACTTGATGTAAAATAGTATGACTATCCAGTAATTACCCGATTGTCCAAGTATTCGCTAGAGATGGTAGCCGATCAGAGGGCTCGTATGAGCAGGTTCGTGAACGGAGTGGCAGACTCCTTGGTCAAGGAGTGCAAGACCGCCATGTTGTACAAGGACATAAACTTTTCACATTTGGTGATATATGCCAAATATATAGAGGCGGATCAGGTGAAAGAAAATGAGAGAGAGGCCAAGAGAACTAGGACAGGAGATTCAGAGTTCTTCCATCAGAGTACGAGTGGTAGGCGCCGCTCACACTCCCAGCAGAGGTCATCATCCCCAGCACCTTCAACAGCTCGTACAGACCCAAGGTAAGGGATATTACATATCCTACCTATTAGAACTGTGGAAAGAACCATTTGGGAGAATGCATGGCTGGGTCAGATGCTTTTTTTTGGTGCGTCAAGTTGGGTCATAAGAACAGAGATTCTGCAGCATCCAAGCAGGGCGAGAGTAGGGGGCAGCCACCTCTTCAATATCTCCAATATACCACCCATTTCAAAAGGGTGCATCTTCTAGTACAGGTGGCAGATAGCATCAAAACCGCTCCTACGCCTTGTCAGCACATAAGAATAACGACAAATTGCCAAAAGTAGTCACTGGTATGTTATGATCTATTCGTACTACTCTTTGCCTGTGGCATGCCCCGAACCCCAGTATAGGATAAGAAAGTCCTTTAATGTATGTTGAGAGGATATTGTCGGTGTGTGGTATGAATTAGCTATGAGTATGAAACTACTAATGAATTTTAGAGGTGAAGGAGGAGTTAAGAGTTATTGGTTTAGCCCAACATTTAGAATGATCCAAGAGCCTTATAATGATGGCTTAAAGCTAAGGGGGAGATTATAAGTCAATGAGACAAGCCGAATCCTGAGGGAGCTAGTAGGGGAGTTCCCGCACTAGTAGCTATGGGATACCAATCCCTTCATGTTCAGATAATTTCTCTTATGTTTTAGTTGAAACTACGCTCTAACCATTCTTATGTTCAGACTTCCAGAATTTCTGGATAACCACT
Source organism: Datura stramonium (assembly GCA_018107945.1). NCBI lineage: Eukaryota > Viridiplantae > Streptophyta > Magnoliopsida > Solanales > Solanaceae > Datura > Datura stramonium. The sequence goes on from JACEIK010004945.1 coordinate 113,237, forward strand.
TCAAATAGCGATACCAGTCTTACTCTACGAATCTTTAAATATCAGTGTCATGTCATAAACTAGTTATGTGTGTTAACTCATGTCCTCCAGTATGCTCAGCTCAAACCCAGTCTTTAAAAGTTGCTTTAGTAGCTCAGTAGATCAGGTTACCTCATGTATGCGCGTAGTTTTAGATGTCATGAATGATTAGTGCTTATGAGTCCCTTATTTTCAGTCGGACCAGATGCCATGATTGCTAGTTAAGTATCAGGAAGCAGTTTGAGAATGATAACTCAATCCGTACCAGCTCAGCTCTAGTTTGTGGAAAAGAATCCTCCCCAATACTCTATCTAGTTCCATGACAATTTCATGTCTTCTAGTCCCTCTCAAGTCTTAGCATGCATGTATGATTAAGGATTTCAATCCAGATATGTAGATCAGCCCGGAGTCAGATACTCCATCAGTTTTAGCTGTAATTTCTCGATTTTGGGATTTCAGTTTTGTCCCTATACTTCCAGTAAGTTTAGCCTACATTCGAGGAAGAATGTTCCCAAGGGGGAGATATTGTAACATCACGAAAGTTCCTAAAATCAGACCCCATACTTAAAGAAAGAAATTATTTGGGAAGTGGAAATTTTTCCACAAAACTAGTCGTGGCATGACTCGTCCAGTGACTAGACGAGTCATGGTCAGACTCGTGGCATAGAGGCAGTGAGTTTTCATGCTGTAGTCCAGGGGTAACGACCCACGTCATGACTCGTTGGGTGAGGTGACGGGTCGTGGAGTCCCTTGTACGAGCAGTAGTTCAGTGATTTAGTCAAGTCTTCAGTGGGACTCGAGGAAAGTGATGACTCCTTGGGTCAAGTAATGAGTCGTCCTGAGGAGTCATCAAGTGGAAGTTCAGAAAGAGGTGCAAGTATGTATCAGTGGAAATGGATAACACGACGAGTCACTTGGGCAGGCAATGACTCATTATGTCGATTGTTGGAAGAATGCGGGAAAACATAGGGTCCCAAGGCAGTGTTGATGACAAGAGGAGGGGACGAATCGTTAGGCCAAGTAATGACTCTTCATGACCAGTCGTGCGGTTGAGGAGCGGTATTGGGTTCACTGGTAATGGAAGACCTAATGACTCGTGAAGTCACTCGTCGGCAATTTGAGGGATTTTAAGGATTTTCTAGAAGTGGTCACGGATGGGACATAATGGGTCGTTCCATACTCCACGATCCATGAAGTCCCTCGTGGGGAATGGCAGCATGAATTTCCCTGCGGATTTTCAAGGGTGTTTTCATAATATCCTATGCTTCTAACTCCTAAAATTCGTCGTTTTGATCATTATATAGGTTGAATTTAAGGGTCATTTCTAGCCTAATCCCTCATTCCATTCAAAAACACTCCCAAACTCTTCTTTCTCTTCTCTCTCAAGGCTCAAGATCACTTAGGGTTTTCTTCATGGGCTTCAAGATCTGAATTCTAGTGGAAGATTTCATCAAGCCAGGTATGTGGGATTTCAACAAGGATCTCCTTTCATCCTTGTATCCCAATTGTATGTTAAAACCCTAATTTCTTAAATTCTAGAAAAGTATGTTTTAGGGTTTCAATTTAAGCATGATTTCTCACATGTCTTCTATGGATTCCAAGACCCTCATGATAAGTAGCCATGTATGTTTATGAACTTACTTTCAAACTTATGGTTTATGTACATTATATGATAGTAGCATGATCTTTTAGAATTTTACTATGAATTAGCACTATTTTTGAGATATGGCCTTATTAATTATTCCTATGTTTTACCATGAATTCGATATATATATGTCTAAAGCGTGATTTGAACATATGAATTTTCATAAATTTGGAACTTATGATTTTGTATATATGTTAAAGCATGATTATAACCTATTGGTTTTTGTGAATATGAAACGCATGAATTATGCTATGTTTTGGGCCTACAATGATATGAATTTCATTTACAAAGCATGATCGTGATTCTTCAAACTTCTGGACCTCTTGATAGTAGAAAGTAGCCTTGGTAAGATTATAATGAATTTAGTATGTTATAATTAGTTGAACACTCAAGTCTCTGATTAGCTAAAGTAGCCTAGACTAGACAAATGATATCAGTCACGGATTCTCAATAGCAAAGAATGTTTTCCTTTGTCCAGTCAGGGATTCTCAATAGCAGAGAATGTTTCCCTTAGCCTAGTCAGGGATTCTCAATAGCAAAGAATGTTTCACTTAGTCCAGTCAGGGATTCTTAATTGACGAGAATATTTCTCTTAGCCTAGTCAAGGATTCTCAATAGTAGAGAATGTTTCCCTTAGTCCAGTCAGGGATTCTCAATAGCGGAGAATATATCCCTTAGCTCAGTCAGGGATTCTTAATAGTAGAGGATGTTTCCCTAGTTTATGATTTCACTATCAGTTCATCCCAATGTAATCTCAGGCTTCAGTTCAACTCAGTATTAGCAGAGTTCAGTCTCAGTTGTTAGAAATTAGTTAGTAAAGTTTATGATATCAGTTGTAGCTTCAGTTTTCAGTACATGCACATGATCCTTATGCATCAGTTTTTTTGTACTTCATTAAATGTTTTCAAATAAAAGCATCATGTTAATATTTATATACCTCAGACAGGGTCATTATATTTCAGTTCAGTTATATGTCCAATTATGTACTCAGCTTACTTCTCTTAGTATAATTGCATGTTTCTGTTCTTTTACGTTTTTCTCATACTCATTATATTTCAAGTACTGACCGCACACTTTATGTGCTATATCATTTTAGGATATATATCCAAGTTTTTAGACTCAGCCTCACGGTTTGACACACTTTATTCCCACCTCAACTTTCACTGGGGAGTCCTCATCTACCAAGGATAAGATTTATGATTTTTCCTATTTTAGTTTTATTTCAGTTTCAAACTTTAGGAGTTAACTGGGGACTTGTCTCAGCAGCTCATCAGCATAGTGGAGGCTTTCAGACATGTATAGATGGATTCAACATTTTGATTAGACTATGTCTTGTGATATTGATTACACTCTTTCAGTTAGCTTCTGCTCAGTTATGATTTTGTTAGTTATTAGTTTGTTAGTCTTATGCTATGATTATGCCATGGTCGACTTGGAGCCTCTCGTGGTTCCTTATCCCGTGTTACAGCTAGAGTGTAAATTCGGGTCATGACAGCTTTTCTCAGGAAGAGTGACATAACAACTCGTCACTCCCTTCCATGACTCGTTACATGAGCCATGGTGACTGGAATATAGAGGATGTCTTGTGGCCCACCAAGACTCGTCATTTGAGTCGATCCTTGGGAAAATGCTAATTTTCTTGTTGGCTTCTACTTCAAGTCTAGGATATTATCTTAGGGACTTTTGGGGTGTTACAGTTGGCTACCATAGAGCACCAAAAGAAGAAGTTCAAATGGAGGGTGCAACAAATTGAGACCATTGTCTCCTGCAGCTCCTATGTGATTAACTAATTATTTGTTGGATAAATGGAGAATGTATAAGGATGATGGTTATAGATGGATGCTATGACAACTAATGTATCTGAGTCCTATAAGTGCTTTCTAAAGAAAGCTCGAGGGCTTCTAGTGACTGCCATGATTTTCATGATGTTTGAAACCCTAGTTAATCATATTATTGAGAGAAACACTCTTGTTGTCACGTTGTTAGAAAATAAGAAGCCTTTGTTGCTCGTAGTTTTAAAAATCCTAGATTATTGAGAAAGAGCACAGTTGCACACTGACATAAAGAATTACAGTACTGCAGACAGTTTTTAAGATTCTTACTTTTTCACACTATGGTAAGGGTGGAAATATCCACAAAGTAAGCACATAGGCAAAGAAATATTTTTGTAGAAAATGGAGAAACTATCAAATACCATTAAATTTTGTGGCATCGATCCTAATTCCTATGTTAGCAAGTACTACAAGTTATATAAACAAAAATATAGTGGCAAATTCTTCCCCTAGATGATGAGACGTATTGGTTACCTGTCCTATTTCATTTAATTGCAAACAAGGAATATATGAAAATTTTGGTGTGCAAGGACAAAGCCTAATTAGGAATGATATGGACAATCCTCCTGCTAATACAGATAAGAAGTGCAATATTTGTAGGAAAATAGGTCACACAAAGACATATTGTCCTAGGTAAACTTGATAGTGATGTGTGTCGTATTCAAGTGGGGAGGTGGATGTCTTTAAAATAATCTTGTTTTTATGTATTGTTTTTCATATTTTTACAAGTAAAGGGTATTTATTCAAGTTAACAATTGTTGTGTTTTTTATATTTTCAATTAATATGACAAGAAATTCATACGAAATGATAAATGAAAATAAAATAAACATACATCCTTATTGAAAATAAAAAAGAAATCAAAGAAACAACTGCCTCATAGTCTTGTTGATCTAGATACTCCATCCACATAAAGAAACAATGTGGAATAGGTGCCTCCAATTCCTCAAGTTCATGAATGCGACAATAAGATTCATCATATTTGTACTCTCATTCATGTTTCAGTCTGCAGTAGTACTCATGTGGATCTAATTTTTGCACTATAAAAAATCATCTTCACGTTCGAGAAACATGTGAGGTTTGCGTGTCCATCTCAAAATCATATGAATCTCATGATCCTCAATCGTTGTTCGGTGGCTCTGAATTTGAGTTATCACTCTTGTTTTCCAAAAAAAAAAAAAGAAAAGGGTGATTTATTTGGTGTTCAGCATGAGGAAGACCATTGTCATTATTACTATTTGAAATTTTTAGTGTAAGTTACAGACATTGGGATATATTATTAATTTATATGCAGGAGAATTTTTTTCAACTTTCAAATGAGTGGTCCAACACCAAACAATTCAAATGCGTCATAAAAAAACCAAATTATCCAAATGAGTCGTGCAAGAGAAAATGACCCAAATGAGTCATTCAACTATGGACGACTCATTTGAGGCAATTGTTGTTGCACAACTCATTTGGATTGTTTATTTTTAGGTCCTGAAATTTCTTACAGATCATTCTAGTTCTGAATTTTCTTTAGGATGTTCAAGTATCCTATTTTGTTTTACCACTATAATCCCTTTTATAGAGTGGTTATTCATGATGTAATTTCTACATTTAGCCCACTTGTAAAAATAAATGCTTTATTTTGTTAAGTCAAGAAACTTAATTAATTAATTAAGTTATGTCAATTTTTATCTCAAGTTGGTTTTATTTATCTCAAATTGGTTTTAAATTATATTTGATATTGGTTTTATTTTGTAAAGACTTTCAAATGAATTGGTTGTTTTTGTAAGAATTTGCTGCAATTAAAATGATATGGGGCTATTTGCTCAAACAATTGGCTACACTTCAAATATAAAAAGGCCAGATTTTAGCTCCTTCTTAATCCTTTTCTTTGCAGTCCATCTTTGGCCCAAATACAAAGACCAAATCGATCCAAATTGGATCAACCCACGAGCCCAATTTTCCAAGAGTCCGGGAAGAAATAAAATATGTTTTCTATCTATAATATTTTTCTTTCCCCGAGCCATTACTGTTTGTTCTCTTTTCCTTAGTCATTTTCACTATTTTTAATCAAAATTCCATTTTATTCATTTTTAAGAAAGAGGTTGTAGAGCTATTTTGTGCATGGAATAGTATGTCACGCCCCACCTTGGGAGACATGACTTCCACCTAATGCCACATTGGGACCTGGGCTGACCTAGCTGGGCATACGCACTTCTGGTGCCTACGAGAAACACAGAATCAAGAAAACAAACAGTTATATCTCGGTTGTAAATACAGCCTCGGGCCGACAAGGCCACATAGCACACCTATAGAAGAAAACAGCTAACCCAGCAAACAAGACAATAAATAAATTCTATGCGGGCCGACAAGACCATCATGTTGTCTAGTCATAACAGAAGGAAAGACTAGAAATTTATATATACTACAGCCGACAAGGCTGCTAACTAAAAGTTATACTAGGCCCCACATGTACAACATACAGAACTGAACATATATAGGCCCCACACAGCCAACACGAACAACTAACTGAAGATTGTAGTCTATGAGACTCTAAGAGTGTAAATATTGATCGGGACAGGGCCTCGGCCTACCCAAAACTATGTAACAAAAGATGGGAAAACCTATATAATCTGGCAACTCTGAATGAAAGGAGATGACAAATCTGCTGACTCTGAGTAGCTGCTAGGAGATCCCGAAACTAGTCTATTAAAACCTGTAGGCAAGTATGTAGTGCCCCATGCATGGGCTTCAGTACAATATGTACTGAATATGTAAGGCAGTAATAAAATCTGAATAGAAGCTGATAAGGAAATGAAAGTAATTAGCAACAAGGGTAGAAGTTAACCTGTAGGGTTTTTTATCCACAACCTGCATCTAGTAAACCACTACCCGAATAAGAGTTGAAGATGCACGACTATACATTCATATCTAGTAAGCAAGTATACAAACAAGAACCTAACCTAGTCCCATAAGCCTGGAAGGTGCAAGCAATACAGAAATAACCTACCGGGGTCCTCATAAGCCTTGGCAAGTACAATTCAATCTATATAATCCTAACAAGGTCACTATGATTCTACAGGTAACTATAGCCAACCTACGTGGCCTCTAGGTCCGCTACTGAGCCTGTTGGGCTCCTGTAACTATATCTGAGCCCTCTGGTTCCTGTGACTGCACCCTGGGTACAAAAGGCTCGATAGAGGGTCAGTAATGCCAGCACGGCATAAGAAGAGGTCTATATATGGATGGACTTAAATACGGCCTTACAGGCCTGAATATAATCCTTTCAGACAACACATAGCTCCTATGAGCGACATCACATAGCTCCTATGAGAGATCTATAGCCTCGTAGGCGATGACACAGTAAGCAATACTGAAGTTGGTCAACGGAAGGATATACTAGGCGGGGTCAATCCCTACCGAAGTACAACATTTTAGTCTCAATATAGCCCCTCAAAAGGCATACCTAGCCCTTTAGGCCTAACGCAACCACNCCCTCAAAAGGCATACCTAGCCCTTTAGGCCTAACGCAACCACTACTCGCTCCTAAAATAGTCTATATAGCTACCAACAGGCATACCCCAGGTGCCTACACCTGACTAGGGGCTCATGGAAACGTTTGCAAACTCGGACAGCCTAGACAAAATAGGAGAGGTCCAGAGTGGCCTGAGCAATACTCTTAAGGGCATACTAGGACAATGGTAGTTCATAAGCAAACAGCAAGGTCGTAGGCGACCGTCTATATGATTCCTTCACTTAGGACAACTACAAGGATGCTACCAACCGGATACGTTCCTAAGCAGTGAGCCCTAACTTCCCACAGGAAACATGCTAAAATTCTTAGGTTGGAGGTAATGTTGTGATACTAAAGTTCTAGTCCCTTAGACACTAACTTGGTTTATCCATATCTAGGATGGCTCCTCTAGGCGGTTCATTGCCTAATAGGCAGGTATATCTGGACCTAGCCCATCGCGGCAACATGTACCTGGGCATCTATAAGAGTATCCTGGGGCATTGGCCCCACATCTAATCCCTGACAAGGTTTCCCTTTTAGGACCTTACTTAGTCTATCAGATTTCTAATAGCCGGGGTGCTTTCTTGAGAGACCTATACAATAAGCAATAAGTCGGCTGAGGCTAATGATTACTGACAATAGCCAATCATATGGCAAGTTGTCGCTCAGTTTATTAGGCAACCCTGGTACCATTAACTCGAAGGTAAGACCATCCTATCAATATTCTGGCCCTTGAGGCAACAAGGTATGCTAACGGCCTACGGGCAAACTTTACTGTCTATATAGGCATCAAACGGAAAGTTATATCGCCCAACTATGCCCTATGCTGTCCAACTTACCAAATTAGGCCCAACAGCTGTCACGACCCAAACATACACCCGGATCGTAGACACGGGACAAGGAGCCCCGAGAAATCCCAAGTCAACCCATGGCATGAGCATACATCTAAATAAATCACATGAGCAGGAGACTTTACATAAAAGAACATAATCATAGCATAACATAAGGGAAAATCAGTATAAGACTTATACAATACAACAGGAATACAACTCGTAGACTGATAAGCCTCTAAACATGAAGGAAGGATTTATGGGAAAACTCCCTAACTAATCCAACATCCAGAAACTGAAAAACAACATAGAGTATGAACATACAGCCCTCGAAACATGAGGACTCACTAAGAGTGCTGAGAGCAAAACTGAAACTATTTACGGGTGAGAATGAGCCTGAGAACTGGGACCTGTATCATGAAACGATACAACATATAAAGTATGCGGTCAGTACGTGGAATGTACTAAGTATGCAAGTTAAGTAAAACGAACATTTAAAACATATATGAAATTTATAAATGATTATAAGAGTATGACGTCATGCTTGTATCGTAAATCATAATAACATATCATATGGCTCAAGGTTTTCAAAACATTCGTAACATAACATAATCATAATCATAATAGAAGAGATTTACTTAACATG